>SJYX01003067.1:85151-109420 GCA_006410675.1 Oreotragus oreotragus | reverse complement strand
GACACAGTCAAAGGCTTTGGCATAGTCAATAAAGCAGAAATAGATGTTTTTCTGGAACTCTCTTGCTTTTTCCATGATCCAGCAGATGTTGGCAATTTGATCTCTGGTTCCTCTGTCTTTTCTAAAACCAGCTTGAACATCAGGAAGTTCACAGTTCACGTATTGCTGAAGCCTGGTTTGGAGAATTTTGAGCGTTTCTTTACTAGCATGTGAGATGAGTGCAATTGTGCAGTAGTTTGGGCATTCTTTGGCATTGCCTTTCTTAGTGATTGGAATGAAAACTGACCTTTTCCAGTCCTGTGGCCACTGCTGAGTTTTCCCAAATTTGCTGGCATATTGAGTGCAGCACTTTCACAGCATCATCTTTCAGGATTTGAAATAGGTCAACTGGAATTCCATCACCTCCATTAGTTTGTTTGTAGTGATGCTTTCTAAGGCCCACTTGACTTCACATTCCAGGATGTCTGGCTCTAGATGAGTGATCACACCATCGTGATTATCTGGGTCATGAAGATCTTTTTTGTACAGTTCTGTGTATTCTTGCCACCTCTTCTTAATATCTTCTGCTTCTCTTAGGTCCATACCATTTCTGTCCTTTATCAAGCCCATCTTTGCATAAAATATTCCCTTGGTATCTCTAATTTTCTTGAAGAGATCTCTAGTCTTTCCCATTCTGTTGTTTTCCTCTATTTCTTTGTATTGATCCCTGAAGAAGGCTTTCTTATCTCTTCTTGCTACTCTTTGGAACTCTGCATTCAGATGCTTATATTTTTCCTTTTCTCCTTTGCTTTTCTCTTCTCTTCTTTTTACAGCTATTTGTAAGGCCTCCCCAGACAGCCATTTTGCTTTTTTGCATTTATTTTCCATGGGGATGGTCTTGATCCCTCTCTCCTATACAATGTCATGAACCTCATTCCATAGTTCATCAGGCACTCTGTCTATCAGATCTAGGCCCTTAAATCTATTTCTCACTTCCACTGTATAATCATAAGGGATTTGATTTAGGTCATACCTGAATGGTCTAGTGGTTTTCCCTACTTTCTTCAATTTAAGTCTGAATTTGCTAATAAGGAGTTCAGTAGGTATATATTAAACACTTTGTCAAACCACTGAATTCTGCAGTACTGCTTCTGATAAAAACACATACTGCACTCCATCTCACACTGGGTTCTCCTGAAACAGGCAGTTGTTAAACTTGTCAAACTAGAGTGTATTTAAGACAAAAAAAACAACAAATCAAAACACAAAACATGCATTATAAAGTTGATTCATCAGGAATAAATGGCATTAAAAACAAATAAGGGGAAGGAAACAGTACAGGGATGTTTATTATTATTTTTTTAATCCTATGACTATTTTTAGGGTCTTCTCTAGGTTAAGAAGGAGAAGGCAATGGCAACCCACTGTAGTACTCTTGCCTGGAAAATCCCATGGATGGAGACACCTGATCGGCTGCAGTCCATGGGGTCACTAGGAGTCAGACACAACTGAGCGACTTCACTTTCACTTTTCTCTTTCATGCATTGGAGAAGGAAATGGCAACCCACTCCAGTGTTCTTGCCTGGAGAATCCCAGGGACCAGGGAGCCTGGTGGGCTGCCGTCTATGGGGTCACACAGAGTCGAACACAACTGAAGCAATTTAGCATAGGTAAAGAATCTGCCTGCCAATTCAGGAGACACAGGAGACACAGATTCGATCCCTGGGTTGGGAAGATCCCCTAGAGGAGGGCATGGCAACCCACTCCAGTGTTCTTGCTGGAGAATCCCATGGGCAGAGGAGCCTGGGAGACTACAGTCCAGGGGGTCGCAAAGAGTAGGACACAACTGAACATGTGTGCATGCATATGAATGGAGTTTTGTAAACAAGTGTCTAAAAAGCTCATTCACTCCCTGAGCACCCTAACTTCATAACACCAGCTCCCAGATCATATTAGTCCTCTCTCATAGCTCAGGGTCACAAAGCTGGTGCATCTGGAAGATAAGCTTATAAAGGTAGAGAAAAAGACATAGTGTAATCATGTCAGCCTGTCAGAATATCAAGCTCAAAGGAACAAAAGACAGACTGGCCAGTTTTAATTGACCCATAAGCAGTTTTGTTTTTTTCCCCCTCTCAAAATACCCTCAAGAAAAATAATTCCTAGTTTTTGGCTGCTATTATTAAAACACTAAAAAAAAATGATCATTTCCTGTTTATTGAAGATTTATAATGTGCAGAAATCTTGCATTTTTACCCTGACCTTCACAACAATTCTTTCTGGAATATTTTCCAACTCAGTCTAGGTTCCTAAGTGTCTCTGTTTTAAAGGGTCCTCCAGTTCTCTGTATAATGGCTGGACTTCTATTACAGGGCATTAGTTTTACATTAAGAACTATTAGGATCCTGTGGATGATCCCATTATAACCAGCTTCTGCCATTCACATCAGCACCTGCAGGAGACTGATGTGATTATAGGCAGACAATGTCTCGCTTTAACATCAAATAAATGATCGTTTACACCAAGTGCCTTTGGCATCTAGGGTGCTCACAGATATCTTCTTGATGATCCCATGTTTTTCCATTTGAAAAACATAGTTGGAAAGATCATTGTTTTTGAAATAAATTAGTTCACAATTTTTATCTATGTGATCCTGAACCAGTTATTTAAACTCTTTTACCACTGCTTCCTCATCTATAAAATGGGGGATTAGCATTTACCTTAGAAGATTGTAGTAAGAAATAAATAATTTTCACCAGCAATGTTCAAGTGCTCCATTTCCTCCACATTCTTACAAATGTTTGTTTGTTTATATATATATATATACACATATATATATATGCATATATTTTATAATAGCTATCCTGACAAGGGTGAGGTAATATCTTACTGAGGTTTTGATTTGCACTTTCCCTGGATTAATGACACTGACTGTTTCTTCAGGTGTCTATCAGTAATTTGTATATCTTCTTTGGGGAAATACCTATTCAAAGTCTTAGCTCATTTTTTAAATTGGGTATTTTTTTCTGTTGAGTTGCAGGAATTCCTTATATATTTTGGATATTATTAAATATTTGAAATTATATAATTAACTGCTTATCAGACATATGGTTTAAAAACATTTTCTCCCATTCCATAGGTTTCTTTTTTGCTTTGTTGATTATTTCCTTTACTGTGCAGAGTAATTGTATGGATTTTATGGAAAACAGTATGGAGATAACTCAAAAATTAAAGATGGAACTGCTATAGGATCATGTAATCACACTTCTGATTATTTATTCAAAAACTTTGAAATCAGAATCTCAAAGATGTATTAACACTTCCATATTTATTGCAGCAATATTCATAATAGTCAAAATATGGAAACAGTCTATAAATCCATTGACAGATGAACAGATAAATTATGGTATAAACACATAATGGAATACTGTAGAAACCTAAAAAAGAAGGTCTCCAATATGCTACAACATGGATGAAACTTGAAGACATTATGCCAAGTAAAATAAGCCAGTCACAGAAAGATAAATATTGGATGATTCCACTTAACACAAGATATCAAAAATAGTCAAATTGATAGAATCAAAGAGTGGAATAGTGGTTACTAGGGGCCAGAGAGAAGAGTGAATGGGGAATTACTAGTCGATAAACATAAAGTTTCAGTTAAGGGAGATAAGCTCTAGAGGTCTGCTCTACAACATATTGTAGTGTACACTTAAAATTTTAAGAGTGCAGATCTCATGTTTCTATTCTTTCCACAATAAAATAAATGTTTTTAATTAGATATATTAAGACATACCATGTACTTAGAATACTGTCTGATATACAGTTGTTGTTGGTATTTACTTGTAAGTTGTGTCTGACGCTTTTGCAACCGCATAGACTGTAGCCCACCAGGCTCTGTTCATGGGATTTCCTAGGCAAGAATATTAGAGTGGGTTGCCATTTCCTTCTCCAGGGATCTTAGTGACCCAGGGACTGGACCCACATCTCCATCATTGGCAGGCAGATCCCTTACCACTGAGCCCCCACAGAAGTCCCTGAAACAGAGTTAGTAGACATTAAATAATAATTATATCAAAATGTACTATGTCTGTCAATGCAGTAGAAAGCATCCTTTATGCTGCCTGGAAAGAACCAGCTAATGGATAGAAAATGCCAAGTGATACTGACAACTACTATCATGTATGAAATTATTAGCTTGTATAAAAGGCCCATTGAATTTTTTCTTTGAAAATTAAGTTAGCAATACAGAAAGAAATGGGAAAGATTGCAAAAATGACCTCTGACTTCCAGCCATTTACAGTCAGTAAGCCTAATGAACATGATTGAAGACTCATGCATTTATGTTGATTTTACTTCAATAGCCTTTGCAACATCTACAGGTTTTAAAAATAACCCTTCCATCTTTTCATTGAAAGTGCTATGCTAATTATTATGCAGGTTTATCACATGCTTAAATAGCATCAGCGGTGAAAGCTTATAAAATATTTATTAAGAAATATAGAAGTATTGAAAACATTAAAACACTGGCTTCAAACATTAAAATATATTTCTAGGAGCTCTTTGGCCAGGATTTTATTTAAAAGTTGTCAAAGTTTTGTGCTGGGAAAATCCCTAGGCAGTAATTTTATTGTTGGAAATCATTTAAACTAATATTTGATATTTTACAATCTCTTCATGATCCATTATGATTTGTAGCCTTTGAAAATTTTACTGTAAACTCCATTCTCATTAGTAACTGCTGCAATTCCAAAATATACTTTCAGTAATTTAGAAAATGTCTGCAGTAAAATTCACTAAAGGCATTTACAATTAACATTCCTTATAACATTAAGACAAAGTATGGACTCTTGAAAATAAATTTATCCAAATGGAGAGGTTTTTGAAAATCAATGTATATATTCTAGTAGTAGATTATGGAAATAGGTTCCAAGGGTCACTACAATGACCATAAAATTTTGAAGTAATGTTTGGCCAATAGTCTTCATTATTCACACTTTCTATGAATGTGTGAGAAACTGAGGAAAGCAATCCAAAAACAAAGAATTAAGTACAACTATTTATTTAAAAATGCCTGTGTCTTTTTTAAAACTCTGTATGTTAGATTTAAAAACTCATTATGTCATTTTCATCAAACTGGCTTAAGGAAAAAGGGATTTATTGGTTATTTTAACTGAAACTTCAGCAGAAGTTCTGCCTCCCATCATTGATATAGGGGCTTAGGAAATTATACAAAATTTGTGGCTTACTTTGATAGGCACTGACAAATTTAAATGAGCTAGTGATTGGAGAATGGGATGACTAGATGGTTGGATGTATGAAAAACCAACTATGGCATAATGTTAGTTTTAGAATCTTGGTGGTGAGTAATTAGGTGATTATGGTAAAATAGCTTCATCTTTTCTTTATATATAGAATGATTTCATGACAAAATGTTGTAGAAAATGTTACCAACCTAGTTTCTTTCTCTTGGCTCTCCTTCCTGTGTCAGTGTGTCCAAAAAAGCCCTAGCCTAAGTGCTTTCAGGTAATTTTGGCAGCAACAGTATGAAATCATTCCTGTCAGATTCAAAGAAAAAGTTTTACTGAGTTTGGTTAGCAATGGCTAGGTCACATACCTACACCTGAACAAATCACTGGGGTGAGGAGGTTGTAAAGTTCTGATTAGCTAGGAAAGAATCACATGTGATTCTTCACAAGAATCCACTTGTGAAGATGGGCTGAGACTCCTCCCAGAATGTAGGGCTGAGAATTCAAAACAGGGGCTTCGGGTGGCTTAACATTCAATTCCTGAAAAATCATTCAGATGTGATATGTAGACCATCAAATGCATGATGAAACGTAATTCCTGATGTTAGAATGAAAACACCTGCCTAGTCACCAAAAATATCTATCCTCTTAACAAGTTGTGTGTTGTAATGCAAATTAATATAATCGTAGGCGTTTTACTTGCTTTTGGAAGGCAGTGGCGCTTCTAGAAAAGCTGCAGCAGATGAAAACAAGAGTATTCCAAGATTTTTGTGTATAAACACTGGCTCAGAGAAGGAGAAAAAGAATGCAGTGAAACACGGTTGGATTCACTGAATTTATGTAACAACTAAACCAATTATTCCTAAACATCTTTATCTCTGATGTACTCTTCAGTGAACACTCTTCTTAAAGTTCTGTTTTTAGAAATAGAGCATGACTCCCAAGTACCACGCAGGTGTGTAGAAAGGTTTTTTGACAAGACTTCTAGGATGAAAATTTATGACGGAAAGTTGTAGCTTCATAATTCCTACAGTACTGGCTGACCAACTTTCAATCTTGGACATTGGTTTCCACGAAAAATAAAATATAACCTGGATTCCTGAAAAAGAAATGTGGCTGACTCTCTGTTGTAAGATACAGGTTTGAATCAAGATTAACTTGGGCAAAAAAGCTAAAAGTAAATATTCTGATTTTAGTGAAAATTGTACCTCAGACAATTATTAGGAAATCAAGCCAATGTTTGTGTAGAGAGGTTATAGAACCTCGTATGGAACCGTATTATATGACTTTATGTATACAACATGCGTGCATGCTAAGACACTTCAGTTGTGTCCAGCGCTTTGTGACCCTGTGGACCATGGTCCGTCAGAGTCCTCTGTCCGTGGGATTCTCCAGGTAACAATACTGGAGTGGGTTGTTGTGCCCCTCCACGGGGTCTTCCCAACTCAGGGATCAAACCTGCATCTCTTATGACTCTTGCATTGGCAGACAGATTCTTTACCACTATCGCCACCTGGAAACAGGTGTGCATTAAATATAGATATAGATGTGAATAAAGATAGAGATACAGATAGGCAAAGAAACTGACATTCCAAGCCTTGACGTATAAAGAGTTAGTTTAGTTGTTTCATTGATATTGGGATTTGTGTTGACATTTTAATCATGAATTATGCCTCTGCATCAGTCCTGTGAACAAGCCTTGATAAATAAATTTAACCTCATTTTGCAAATTCAGAAACTGAAGCCTTGCAAGTTGAAGTATCTTGCTGAATTCTACTACCACTAGTATATAGTAGTAGAGCTGGATTTAAACTAAAATCTGAATAATTTAGGGTATCAGAAGACTATGGACATAGGTTGTAGGTATTTCATTAAAGAAAATCATCCCAATTTTTAATATATACAACAGATTTTCTTTGACACCAAATAGGAAATTAATTTGAAGAAGAGTCCAAGTCAATTATTATGTGTCTTTTAACTCCAAGGCCTCGCACCCCCACGACCCTGAAGCATGGCTATTAAGAAGATTGCCATCTTTGGTGCCATGGGAGGACCAGGCTCACCATCTGGTCAGGCGGTGCAGGTAGGCTATGAGATGACAGTGCTGGTGTGGAACACCTCCTCCAGGCTGTCCACCAAGGGCCCCAGCCAGCCCACATGATAGAGGGTGATGTCCAGCGGGTGGCTGACATGGCTAGACTGTGGCTGGGAAGAATGCCATCATCACGCTGCTGGACACCAGCAGTGATCTTGGTCCTGCCACAGTGATGTCTGAGGGTACCTGGAACATTGTGGGGCCATAAGGGCCCATGACATGGAGCTTGGCCTTCCTACTGTGGGACCCATGCAAGGTGCCCCCAAGACTGCAGGATGTGACCAATGACCACATTGGATGCACAAGATACTGCAGGAGTTGGGCCTGAGTTTCATGGCTATGAGGCTGCCACATGGAGAACAGCTGCTGAATGGGGCCCCTACTCAGTCACCCTGGATGAATGAGGGCCCTCAAGGTCATCTCCAAACATAAACTGGGCCATTTCAGGCTGTGCTGACTCACTGCCAATGAGTACAATGGGAACAGCAACTGCTACTCCCACCAGTACCAACTCTTTCTTGGAGGACAGCACCCAATCAGTCTTGAAACAAGAGCTTCAGATTAAAAAAAAAAGAAAAAGAAAAAAGCCCCCAAATGCAGTTAGGACCTTCCTTTTGTAACTAGTACTTAGACAAAGCGAACTCTTGAATCTCATGCTATTCAGTAGCCCCAGAAATATATCTATTGATAATAGATTTTGCCAATTTCTTACAGTCAATTTATCACCATGATTGACGATATTAAATGTGATATCCCATGCATTAAATGAGCCCTCCAGATGATCAGAGTGAAGCCTGTGGGGAGGAGGAACACACTCTATTAGCTATCTTTTCCTGACACAGTGCTGGCATCAATATCTTTAGAGTATTTTCTGCCATGCACGGCTTCGCTTCATCTGCACCAAAACACTTATTTTTCTTTCTTTATGCTCAGTTTGGTTCTTAGTTCAGCTAGACATTTTTTTTTTTCCTTTCTTCCCCAGCAATAGACATCAGTGGTTTGGTTACAGAATTAAGTCTCAGAAGCATAAGTACAATACTTTTTCAGTGAATCCACAAGACAGAGCAATATTCATAGCAGTTAATATATTTCTCCAAATTTTACATGTAGTCTGGCTCTAATCCACACAGTCAAAGGCTTTCCTGTAATTAGTAAAGCAGAAGTAGATGCTTTTTCTGGAATTCCATTGCTCCCTCTATGATCCAGTGAATGTTGGCAATTTGATTTCTAGTTCCTCTGCCTTTTTTAAACCCAGCTTGTACATCCAGACATTCTCGGTTCACGTACTGTTGAAGCCTAGCTTGAAGGATTTTGAGCGTAGCCTTACTAGCGTGTGAAATGAGCACAATTGTCTGGTAGTTTGAACATTTTTTGGCACTTCCCTTTTTTGGGATTGGAACGAAAACTGATCTTTTCCATTCCTGTGGCCACTGCTGAGTTTTCCAAATTTTCCAAATTTGCTGACATATTGAGTGCAGCACTTTAACTGGTGCTGGAGAAGACACTTGAGAGTTTCTTGGACTGCAAGGAGAACAAACCAGTCAATCCTAAAGGAAATCAACCTTGACTATTCACTGGAAGGACTGATGCTGAATCTGAAGCTCCAATACATTGGCTGCCTGATGCAAAGAGCCAACTCATTGGAAAAGAACTTGATGCTGGGAAAGATTGAAGACAAAAGGAGAAGAGGGTGTGGGAGAGGATGAGATGGTTGGAAGGCATCACCAATTCAATGGAAATTAATTTGAGCAAACTCCAGGAGACAGTGAAGGATAGGGAAGCCTGGCATACTGCCGGCCGTGGGGTCACAGAGTCAGACACTACTAAGGGACTGAACAACAACAAAGTCTGCCTGTGACCACTCTTTGCAGTCATACTTGTTCACTTAGATTTAGGATGCTGCCCACAGGCAAATGAAGAAGCAATACATGTTTTTTGTTCTCCTCAATTTTGCCTTGCTCCAGCAACACACTCTCTCAGCTGTTTCATTTCAAATAAGTTTTAACTAAGGGCCCTTTTCTATATGCAGACAATGGAAGAGCAGATGGCACTTTTTCCAGTGTATCTTAGCCAAGATTCCACTCTGGAAACACAGGCAGTTCTTGTTCAATAGCCCTGAAAAAAAATCGGTACAGTTCATCTAACTTGATTTCATGTTAACTATGACTTAGAAAAGACTCAAACACAAGTTCATTTTTCATTTTCGATAATAGTGACCACTGAGTTCTAACTTTACACCAGGTTTTTTACATTCTTTATGTCAAATGTAACTACAAATCTACTAAGTAGACACTCTTAATATCTCCATTTTATTTTCCTCTCAGTTTCATTATTTAGCTTCAAAGAGATTGAAAAAATATATAACCCTAGATTCTAATTGATCTCTCCCTGGGTTGGGAAGATTCCCTGGAGAAGGAAATGGCAACCCACTCCAGTACTCTTGCCTTGAAATTCCCATGGATGAGGAGCTTGGGGCAGGCTACTATCCATGGGGTCGCAAAGAGTCCGACACGACTGAGCAACTTCACTTTTACTTTCACTTAATGATTAAGTGAACTCAGACAAGTAAATATTTCACTTTGAAATCTTTGCAGTGGGGGATCTATGACAAGAATTAGGAAGAGCCAAAACATCAAGCTAATACTTCTGTTTTCCCTTCTTTTACCCATAACAGATATCGTTATCATGTACAGCATTCTCTCTCTCCTAATAGTACTTAAAGACGCATAGCTCTTTGGGAAGTCATGCTTACTTTACAGACCTTGAAAAGTTAGATAACGTATATTTACATACCCAATACTTGGCTACCTTAGATGTCTCTTCCAAATCTCACATTCTGGATTTCAAGGTATGGTCTGCCTCTTAGCTTGTCTACTAATTAAAATCTGTCATTATATATGAAGGGGCTTCTCTGAAGGCTCAGACAGTAAGGAGTCTACTTGCAAAGCAGGAGACCCAGGTTCAATCCCTAGGTTGAAAAGATGCCCTGGAGAAGGGAATCACTACTCACTCCATTATTCTTGCCTGGAAAATCTCATGGACAGAGAAACCTGGCAGACTGCTGTCCATAGGGTCGCAAAAAAGTTGGACATGAATTCCGTCAAATGTCTTTCACCTGTCTTGTCACTGTGAGAGTGTTTACGATGTGTGTGTGCCAAGTTACTCAGTTGTGACTGACTCTTTGTGACCCTGTGGGCTGTAGCCCACCAGGATCCTCTGTCCATGAGGATTCACCAGACAAGAATAACCTGGCAGACTACTGTCCATAGGGTCGCAAAAAAGTTGGACATGAATTCCGTCAAATGTCTTTCACCTGTCTTGTCACTGTGAGAGTGTTTAAGATGTGTGTGTGCCAAGTTACTCAGTTGTGACTGACTCTTTGTGACCCTGTGGGCTGTAGCCCACCAGGATCCTCTGTCCATGAGGATTCACCAGACAAGAATACTGGAGGAGGGTTGCCTTACCCTCCTCCAGGGGATCCTCCTGACCCAGTGATCGAACAAAGATCTTTTTATGTCTCTTGTGTTGGCAGGGGGATTCTTTATCACTAGAGCCACCATACAAAAGTCAATAAAAGTCTCTTGCCTCAAGGGTATATCTAGTTATGACTTTCTTTAAACAGCTTCTTTTCATTAAGGCAGGAGCATGTTTGAATTTGCTCTTTAAATTTATGTGAGGAGAGAAAAATCTTTGCTCATTTGAATTTTGAAGCATATATTTCCTTGTTCTTTATCACTAGAGCCACCCTACAAAAGTCAATAAAAGTCTCTTGCCTCAAGGGTGTATCTAGTTATGACTTTCTTTAAACAGCTTCTTTTCATTAAGGCAGGAGCATGTTTGAATTTGCTCTTTAAATTTATGTGAGGAGAGAAAAATCTTTGCTCATTTGAATTTTGAAGCATATATTTCCTCAGTGAAAGATTTTCGTGAAGGCAGACACAGCAGGCAGAACCGCTGCCCCAACAGATACTTTTGACTTCACCCCTCATGTCAAGCATGACTGAAGTGAAGACCTTCATGCTTGCTGCTACAATTTTTTCTGCTAACAGTCTTTCTCCTTAAGTACTGTGACTGCATATCTCCATTTCCTGCCTTCAGGATTCTGAAAGCATCCATCTGTCCCTCTGCTTCATTCCCTATTCACTGTGCCCTTAACACTACCACCAAACTTGGTCAATTTATAGCAGAATTGCATAGAATCCAAGCTCAGAATAGTCCCTGCAGTTGAGTGACAAAAGGCTAAATTAGTTCATCTCTTGTTTCTCTGTTTGGCTTAAACCCAGAAGTTTTCTGGGTACCCAGAATCCCAGGAATAAGGTCCTGGAACTGAAACCCAATCCAAGGGCGGTGCTTAGCTAAAATATGGGGTTGCCAAAGCTTAGTTCAGGCTTAGCAAAAAGCTGTCAAGACAAAGGTCATTTGGAAGAGTTAGGGATGAGAGACAAAAACCTGAGTGGGACAGATGCTTGAGAGTAGTTGAAGCAGTAGGTGATGGGAAGAAATCCAATCAGGCAAACAAAATATTAAGTAGGTAGCAAAAGAGGATATAGCAACAGCAGCCAGCATGGTAAGCAAAAGGAAAAGCTTTTGGTAAGTCACTTATTGTATTTATTGAGCTTATATGCTTTCATTTTTTCCTACTGTATGGTAAGCTCCTTTGGGGCAAGAAGTATTAATATATCTAGTCCACTTTTAAACTCTATTGCTATGAATTAAATTTCTATTACTCTGTTCCCATGTAAATGCTTCGTAGATGCTTGATAAATTCACATAAGAAATAAATGAATGGTTGGATTCCACAATTAAACCATCTTCAGACTCCCATATTTCCTTCTTTATGTTATCTTTCAAGTTTTACCACTTCAATAATTTTAGGATTTCCTTTTCATGAAGCTTATTTTACTCTTTAAATTTTGTGTAAAAATTTTTATTATGAGAATGATAAAGAAAATTAACATAGTCCATGTATCAGGGCAACCTAATACAAATACTAATACAAAAACAAATGGTCGGAGGAATATTTTAAGATTAAAATTAACAAAATGAATGGGAGATTGTAAAAGATGAATAGCGGCAAATGCTGAGAAGCACAGCATTATGTTATCAAAGTACTCAGACTTGTGACTTATTACCCAATGCCGAATGTCAACTGCAAAGATGCCAAAGCATTTAAAAAGTATGACACATTGAAAGGCCAGTCTTATCTATCTTACTTAGGCACATTTTTAAAAATTATCAGTTATTTTCAAAATCTCAACGGCCATTAATGCATTTAAAATGTATTAAGGAAGTGGCTTCGGACAGGGACTCTGACAGTTTATAAGACATGTTATCTGCAGCATGATAGTTCACTTTTCAGAGCCTCATGTCTTCCAGTCATAACTGGGGATATATAATAATTTTTCTTTAGCACACGGACAAGGCAATTCATTTGAAGCCTTTTGTGTGTGCTAAAGAAAAATTATTATTTGTGACCCCCTGGGACAATATAGTCCATGGGATTCTTCAAGGCAGAATACTGGAGTATTCTTGGGCTTCCCTTGTGAATCAGCTGGTAAAGAATCCGCCTGCAATGAGGGAGACCTGGGTTCGATCCCTGTGTTGGGAAGATCCCCTGGAGAATGGAAAGGGTACCCACTCCAATATTCTGCCTGTTGCTATATCCTCTTTTGCCACCTACTTAATATTTTGTTTGCCTGACTGGATTTCTTCCCATCACCTATGCTTCAACTACTCTCAGGCACCTGTCCCACTCCAATAGGTTTTCGTCTCTCATCCCTAACTCTTCCAAATGACCTTTGTCTTGACAGCTTTTTGCTAAGCTTGAACTAAGCTTTGGCAACCCCATATTTTAGCTAAGCACCGCCCTTGGGTTGGGTTTCAGTTCCAGGACCTTATTCCTGAGATTCTGGGTACCCAGAAAACTTCTGGGTTTAAGCCAAACAGAGAAACAAGAGATGAGCTAATTTACCCTTTTGTCACTCCAGTGGGTCTTCCCAACCCAGGAATAGAACTGGGGTCTCTTCCACTTCAGGCAGATTCTTTACCAGCTGAACGACAGTCAGTGTCTTGATGCAGGTCTGCATCTTTTGATATTCAAGAAGGTAGATATTCAGGAGTTACAGGTAGATGCCTTGGAAAGTGGTTGAAACTGTTAATGTTAGCATAATGATCCAGTGTGGAGTTCAAAAGCAAACCTCCAAACTTGAGGAAGATAGTCCAGAAAATTACACAGAAATATAGCTTTGGCCACCTCATGCGAAGAGTTGACTCATTGGAAAAGACTCTGATGCTGGGAGGGATTGGGGGCAGGAGAAGAAGGGGACAACCGAGGATGAGATGGCTGAATGGCATCACTGACTCAATGGACGTGAATCTGAGTGAACTCTGGGAGTTGGTGATGGACAGGGAGGCCTGACGTGCTGCGATTCATGGGGTTGCAAAGAGTCGAGCAGGACTGAGCGACTGAACTGAACTGAACTGAATAGCCTCCTACCTGAGTATATGAAGGAAACATCCCCCTGTCCTTTGGACTGTAGGATGAGATTGTGAATAATATGTATGTATCCTAAATTTATGGTTATTGACACTGGAGGATTGGATTAGAAGATAAATGTTCATTTCATACCAAATTGCCAAAATACAGTGCCCTATGATTAGGTTTCCTAGAAATAATTAGGAAAGAGCCTGATTGCCATGTAAAGGGCCAAGTCCAAGAATTTATGAATAGGAGTGTTTTTTTAGTCACTCTTTAAATTTATTTTTAATTGAAGGATGATTACAGTATTGTGCTGGTTTCTGCCATACATCAACAGGGATCACCCATAGGTATATAGGTGTTCCCTCCCTCTTGAGCCTCCCTCCCACCTCCTACCCTTTCCCACCCTTCTAGGTTGTTACAGAGCCCTGGTTTGAATTCCCTGGGTCATACAGAAAATTCCCACCAGTTCTTTATTTTACATATTTTAGTATATGTGTTTCCATACTCCTCTCTCCATTCATCCCACCGTCCTTCCTATCCACCCCTTGTGGCCATAAGTTTATTCTTTATGTCTCCATTGCTGCCCTGCAAATAGGTTCATCAGTACCATCTTTCTAGATTTCATATATATATATATATTTATATATATATATATATATATGTTGATATACAATATTTGTTTTTCTCCTTGGGATTACTTCACTCTGTATAATAAGCTCTAGTTTCATCCCCTCATTAGCACTTACTCAAATGCATTTGAATAGGAGAACCTTTGAAAGTGAAAATCACTTAGTCGTGTCCGACTCTTTGTGACCCCATGGAATTAGCCAATGGAATTCTTCAGGCCAGAATACTGGAGTGGGTAGCTGTTCCCTTCTCCAGGGGATCTTCCCAACCCAGTGATCAAACCCAGGTCTCCTGCATTGCAGGCAGATTTTTTACCAGCTGAGCCACTAGGGAAGACCAGGAGAATCTTTAGCAACATAAAATTAAGCTGTCAAAACACATTGGTACACAGAATTGATTCCTCTGGATTCAAGTTCAGAAGAATAAATGTTATATCTAATTAAGTCTTCACAATAATTCTATGAGTATCTCCATTTTAGAGCTAAAGAAACTGAGTTACACATCTAAGGGAACATATTGGCGTAAGAATCTGGTAGTTCCATCTATTCATTATGTACCTATGACTATGTCCCTTTTTCTCTGCATTTCATAATTCCCATCTGCAAATGGAAGAAAAATAAAATTCACATCTCTAAAAAGTATTCATCCTTATCTATCACTAAATATAGGACTAGGAGTACATGCAGAAAAGGGAAAGAGAGAAATGGATGATTCAATATAATAACTGTATCCCTCAATTAATTGGTTATAAATGTAAGTTCCCTGTATAAAAACAAGTTTAATGTTGGAATTATGAGCACCAAAATCCTGTTTCTATCTTTTTCTTCAAGTAAATCCATACACAAATGCTGGGGATTTAGTATAGACCATACAACACAAGTTTGCTCTTGCCCCCTGCTGAAAATTTGCTTCATTTCTGATCTTGTCTGCAGCCTGTACCATTTATCTCAGTGACAGCAAAAGAAACTTGGGATTAGCTATTAACCAGTAAATAGTATAGCCCCCAAGCTTCTTGGCAGTGCCACCTGGAAATACAAATAATCACAGACTCCCTAGGGTCGGAGACCATGTCCTTGGTCAATGAGGTGAGAAGAGGACAGAGGGTAATGAGCAGACCGCCTAGTATTTTTCTTATTTTATTCCCCTGATGTTCTAATGTGAAGCCAGGTTAAGGACATAGGACACACTTTGGAGATTAGTTATAGTTAAAATTATAACAGCCAATAAGATTTAATGCTTAGATTAGGTGCATGTCATTCACTAATTTATTCATTCTTCCATTCCGTCATTTGAAAAATATCTACTGAGCACCTTCTTTGTGTCAAGTTTGGGCAGCAGCCACGAAGAACACAGAAACAAATAGGGTTTCTGGCTTCAAGAAGCTCATACCATAGAAGGGCGAAGCACAGTAAACATTTGTCCATTTTTTCACAAATAGTTCTATGTCCCTAGTAAATCATAGATGGCCAGTGTACCAGCTAGCTAGTAAGGCTTTGAAGCTCTGAACAGAAGAGAGCCACGTGGAGTGTGGAGTACGAATTCCTACCTAGTGAAGCTATCAGTTTGTGGGATATTATGAGGAGTCTACAGTGGCTTTCCATCAGCTCCTTTCAGTTCAGTTCAGTTCAGTTCAGTTGCTCAGTCGTGTCCGACTCTTTGCGACCCCATGAATCGCAGCACGCCAGGCCTCCCTGTCCATCACCAACTCCCAGAGTTCACTCAGACTCACATCCATCAAGTCAGTGATGCCATCCAGCCATCTCATCCTCTGTCGTCCCCTTCTCCTCCTGCCCCCAATCCCTCCCAGCATCAGGGTCTTTTTCCAATGAGTCAACTCTTCGTATGAGGTGGCCAAAATATTGGAGTTTCAGCTTCAGCCTGTCAAATTCATCCTCATCCTCAGGGCCTTGGCTTTTGCTGCCCCCCTTATCTGGATTGCAATTCCTCACCTCTTCGTGTGATTGGCTCTTCTCTCACATTTAGATCTCTATGCAAATCTTACCTTCTCAGGAATTAGATTCCTGGCCAGCCAGTGCAAAGCAAACTTTGCCTCTTCCCTTTATTTTTCTCATTAAACTTGGTTTCATTGTTTTCAAAGCATTTAATATAAAAGTGTCATGTTTATGTATTTTTTGTCAGTTTATTTATATGTGTCCCCTATAAATACATGTTGCTTGAATGGATGGCTTGAATAAATGAATGGTTCAATGAGGACATAGGAAAGGAGCATCTTATCCTGCCTACGGGAGAAAGGAAGACCTCATGGAAAGGAGTGTCATCTTCCATGAGAAAAAGTTATGTTAAACCAGAAATTGGCCAAAGTAGAGGCATTTCCAGGCTATAGAAGCACAATGTTCAAAGGCATCACATACTAGGGAGTGTGTGTCAAATGTGTCAAGTGTCCCTGGACTTGTGATTATATGTTTGGCAGTGACAAAGGAGGCTGAATAGAAGGCAGTGGGAAGACCATGACGACACCGACTTGCTGAGTAGCCTGGACTTCATCCTGAGAAGAACAGGGAGACATTGAAGCGTGTTAAAGGAGGTGGCACAAACACAAGACTTGCATTTCACAACTGATGTGGCAGCAAGAGGAGTGTCCTAGGTGGCACTAGTGGTTAAGAACCCACCTGTCAATGCAGAAGACATAAGAGGTAAGAGTTCCATCCCTGGGTTGGGAAGATCCCCTGGAGGAGGGCATGGCATCCCATTGCAGCATTCTTGCCTGGAGAATCCCACGGATAGAGGAGCCTGGTGGGCAATGGTTCATAGGGTCTCAAAGAGTCAAACACGACTGAAGCCACTTAGTATGCTTTCATGCAAGGAGAGGTACGTTGGTAGAAGGTAAACATGGAACAGGTGACTTTAAGTCTCTTTAAACTGTACTTGAAGCTAATGCCAAGGGAATGAATTAAAAGCTCTAGAATGGTGGAGATAAGATAAGAAAGCCATGGTACATATACACAATGGAGTATTACTCAGCCATTAAAAAGAATACATTTGAATCAGTTCTAATAAGATGGATGAAACTGGAACCGATTATACAGAGTGAAGTAAGCCAGAAAGAAAAACACCAATACAGTATACTAACACATATATATGGAATTTAGAAAGATGATAATGATAACCCTGTATGCCAGACAGCAAAAGAGACACAGATGTGTAGAGCAGACTTTTGGACTCTGAGGGAAAGGGAGAGGGAGAGGGTGGGATGATTTGGGAGAATAGCATTGAAATATGTATACTATCATGTNAAATAAATAAATAAAAAAGAATGGTGGAGATGAGAAAATGTGAGTTCATTTATTAAGAATGTAGCAATGATGTCAAATGGTAACTTTGTGGGAGTGAAAGAGAATAATGATGATCGCAATTCTACCCGGAGTATTGTGTAGTCAGTTGGGACATTATAGTTCATAAGCCATGGGATTAGAGTAAATGAAAGAAAGCGGATGTTGGGATTGAGGAAAAGAAATTATTCAGTAGAAACTTGCTCTCTTTGCAGTGGCCTTGGGATATTAAAAAGAAACTGGCATACATTTATCAAAATTGTAGAGAGTTCATATTTGGAATTAAATTTGGAGTGAGTATGATAATTCAGTTTACTTATTGAAAGACAAAATAGATTCTCAGGGTGCTTTAAATCTCAAACTGTCCCTTAAGTATGATGGCAATACATTCTTATTACCTAAAGATTCTTATCACTTAATTTAGCACTATTTTAGAAAAGGTCTGGTTAGGTCAATTTATCTCTAATTCTGAAAGTCAATAACTGAGTAGGAATTTTATCTCTACATCAACAATCATCATATGAAGGATTGACTAAAAATATACTTATCAGTGGAAATTATAAGGGCTATGACAACAGGCAAACCTGGATTTAAATTGCACTTCTCTTTCTGTCACTAGATAGATCTTCTTGGACAGGTTTGTTTGTTTCTTCCTTTTAAACTCCTCTGTGCATTTTTTTTTTTTTCATTTTAGCACAAGAGAGATAGCAATGAATTTACAGTATTGGTACAGAAAACCCTGATAGCATATATATGGCCTGATGCAGAGTGAGATAGTCAATAATGGTTCTTAATTAATTTCATGATCTTAATGATGCCATCATGTGGTTCAGACCAAAATCTTCCTTGGAATAATAAAAGTCAGCTCTTATGGCTTTTAACAACAGCATAGAAGGGCATTTCTACCCCAGTCCTTATTCACAGAGATGGGGCCCTTTGCACGAAAAGGCTGAAATGACTTTTATTTTCCTATTTCTGTATAGCACGAATGGTGTAATGTTATCAGCAGAGATAATACTGCCTGTAAATAGCTCCTGAGTGAATTTGGTTGGCAAAATCGCGGGAGAAGATTGACAGGATCTTAAACAGCAGTAGTCAGGGAGGCCGTGGCTGGAGTATTGACAGCGGGTGATTTCGTGAGTAATGAAGAAGGTTATATGATTAAGTTTCCCGAAGCGTGCAGTGCCTGCGTTTGCACTTGCTGCCGATCGCCACCCTTCTGTGTTGCTGACTAGCCTCACTGCTTTCCAGGCAGGATCAATAGGATTAGAGGATTTGCGCAGAAAGCTTGCCTGTGGCTTCTTGTTAAGGGTGTAGGGTGCCTTATAGCTCTCCTCTCTGGCGTTTTGCACCATTCCATGTATTAATCACATACAAAGTCATCTTTTGGCTCTATTTTATGATTGTTTGTTTTTCTTTTCTTACTTTTTTTTAGAACTTCAGACTTACCTTTATCCCCCCTAAAAATAAGATAATGCGCAAGACAGCATCCAATATGGCCAAATCCTACGCATTCTTCTTCAAGGCATAGCTCTTTTGTCACCTCCACCAGGGAGCCTTGAGGTCACAACCTTGGTTAGAATGACACATTGTGTGCCTAACTCTTCGTGCATTTGCCACCTGGCAAATCACCTGCCCATACTTGTTTTCCTCACTAGATTGTTAACTGCTCTGACAACAATTGTGTTTTATTAATCTTTGTAACCTCTCTACCGAATTATATATATCTCATAGTATATGTTCAATGAGCATTTGCTCATTTTTTAAACCATATACTAAATACTCTAAATGAAATTAATTTATTCATTGATGAAAGAAGAAATATCTCAGTACCAACCCCATGGAGTTGTTGTGAAGATAAAGTAAGCTTCGGAGAGGTTTTTCAAAACAGGAGCCAATGACAGAGGTAAGCAGTGAGACCAGTATTCAAATATGGGTCTTGTGAATTTAAAGTCTGTACAATTGACCATTTTCTTCTCTTCTTTCTGGGAAAGACACATGGCATGAATTAAGTATAATACATTTATATATTTTTAACTCTTCTTTTTAAAATATTTAAAACAGTCCTCACTACACTCCTCTGAGACCTAATTTACCTACCTCTGAATTAGGTANCCTGCATCCTGTACCATATGGGCAGTATACATTTAGCCTGCGTGAAACATAGCCCACTCTATTTCTCAAGTGAGAGATACATGGGATGTGTTTATGTGTATGTGTGTCCATACATGTGTGTTTTCCTAGAACCCAAATGGAAACAGACAAGCTGCCTTTCCCATCTCTCTGTGTGTTAGACATAATTTTCCCAAACTGAGCAATCGAAAGTTCTAAACATTATATGTAGGCTTAGTCACAGTTTCTTCAAACTTCCTGGTCCAGAACTTTATCAGTCTTTGCTTCCACTTTTCCATCCTCCTCTTCCTCCTTTTTCCTCTTCTTTTCCTTCTTCTCCTCCATTTCTTATTTCTTCTTCTTCCTCTTCTTCCAATAGCAAACTTCTTCCAAGGGCAAACAGTATGCTAATTCGTGTGATTAATGCTGTTATTTCATCTTTAACTCTTACCACCAAAAGATTCAGTTTGTTCTTTAACTGTATGCGCTCACACTTGTACTCCTGCTACGTATTATTTCACTTTTCTAAGGATTTATTTCTGGAGAGATTTAGATTAACTTAGTTTGTCATATTCCTCTGCTATTAATTGGACATATTATTTTTCATTTAATCCTCTACAAAATCTTATGAGATAGGTAAATTGTCTCCACTTGTTTCCTCAATTTTTTTTAATATAAAAATAAATATGAGGAACTAGAACAAAAACAAACTCACAGATTTAGAGAATGAACTTATGATTGTCAGGGGGAAGGATGAGGAGAAGGGATAATTAGAGAGTTTGGAATGGACATGTACATAATGCTATACTTAAAATGGATAGCCATCACTTCTCAGCCTTTTGGCTAAGGTCAAGTGTAAAAGGGATAACCAACAAGGTCCTACTGTACAGCACATGGAACTCTGCTCGGTGTGATGTGGCAGCCTGAATGGGAGGAGAGTAAGGGAGAATAGAGACATGAATATGCATGACTGTGTCCCTTTGCTGTTCACCTGAAAGTATCACAGACATCAAATCCCAACATCTGCTGGATCATGGANCCCATCAGATAACCCTCATTACACACTCCAATCTGTTTTATACATTGTATTTCCTATGTTTGTTCCAAGTATAAGAGTTTCTCCATAACTGTGTCTAATAACTGTATCAAATTGATCAGTTAATTAGCAATGGCAAACATTTACTATGAGGGATTAAATGAATTTTATAAGCAAATCCCCCTTATTAATATTGCAGGTTTATAATAAATACACAGCCAAACCTATCTCCTCTGAAATTGTTTTGGCTTAATGAAACAGTGTCTGTCACAACTCTGAAAATTCTGTAATATCCAAATTAATGTGTAAACAAGATCCAGTATTTTTATTTTGTGAACTATAAAAAATCAATATTTAACTCACAGAAACATTTAGAAAACAGTATTTGCTGCAACAAAGTCTGTTGTATTCATTTGTGTACCTCCAAGGCAAGGTCTAGAAAATGCCTAATATTTATTTGTATGTATGCATGTTTCAATATTTGCATTTTGTAGGGCAAGCGGTAGTGAATGAATAACATATAACATAAATAAGTATACAAATAATGTTTCATATTTTTAAAATAAATAAAAATTAATGAATGGAGAATTAATGTAGACATATGATGATATAGAAGGGAGTTTGACCTGATAATGTGATATTTGAGCAGACATCCAAGTGAATTGAGGAATGTGGGCCGTGAAGTTATTTGGAGAAGTATTTTTCATGGTAAACACTGAAATAAATAAAGTTGGAGGTAGATATTTAGGGAAGAGAGAGAAAGAGTGGGTCTGAAGTGATACTCTTTAATTTTCTCTTTTATTTAAGAAAGTAGAATTGTCATTTAGGTCATCTAGTGTGTACTCTCCAGAAGTAGGGATGGTTACCTGCTCTCCTCCTCCCTCCTCTCCCCATCCCCTGACATAGTTGGGGAACATTGTTCTGGACTGCTTTAGTGCTGGTGGGCTTAACCAAGTGAGAAGAACTTGATTGGTCTCTGACAGAGGAAAAGGACTGTGTTAGAACTGGGTCTGTGTCCATTTCTAGAGCATACATTCAAGTGAAAATATTGAATTCGACCAGAGGTCATGGATACTATGTGCTGTGCTTAGATACTCAGTCATGTCCAACTCTTTGTGACCCCATGGACTGAAGTCTGCCAGGCTCCTCTGTCCATGGGGATTTTCCAAACAAGAATACTGGAGTGAGTTGCCATGTCCTCTTCCAGCATGGATAATATAGTGGGACTATATTGTTGAATTCAACTCCTATAGAATTTTTGTTTTACTTTCACTTGTAGAGTTGCATTTAACATATGATATCTATCAATTCAACATAAAGTTGACTCTTGAGAAAAGGGAGTTAGAACTGTACAGGTCCATTTATAGACAGATGTGTTTTTTTTAACAGTAAATGTTACAGAACTGCCCAGTCTGTGGTTGGTTGAATCCACAGATATGGAGGAGGCATGAATACAGAGGACCTACTATTGGTTACATGTGGATTAACCCTCATGTCTGGCAAGGGTCAACTGTATAATCATCTTTTGTTTTAAGGAACTTAATGTAATATAAGTAAAATTATTTTCAGTGTTGGTGACTGTCCACTACACAGGGTTAATAGCATCCTTCCAAGATGCATGTCCTTTTGCAAACCTCAGAGTGTAACCTTATTTGGAAATAGGGTGTTTGCAGATATGATTTAGTTAATATGAGCTCATACTGGAGTAGGATGGGCCTTTAATCCAACAAAACTGTGTCCTTATAAAAAGAGTAAAAGAGTCACAGGCTCATGTGTTGGTGTGGAGTCGGAGACTGGAGTTACATAGCTGCATGCCAGGGAGCATTAGGATTGTCAGCAGTCACTGGAAGCTAGAAGAGAAGCATGGGCTGATCCCCTGCTGACATGTGAAGAAGGAACCGAACCTACCGATACCTTGATCTCTAGCTTCTTTCCTTCTAAACTGTGGAAGAACGTGTTTCTGTTGCGTTGTGCCTCCCACATTTGTGGTACTTTTTTACAGTGGCAGTAAGAGACAAATGTTGTATTACCGGGTCTTAGGCTAGCTGTCTTCACCAGGACTGTTTCATTTGGTGTGTTGTTCCCACCCACATACAAGAGTATAAAGTTACATACATGCTATTTATTTAACAAATGTTGGACAACTATCATAATCTTGGCAGTCAGCTAAGTGATAGGAATATAGGTGTGAATGAGAGAAATGAAGAAATGGCCCTATGGAGATTGATTATACCTGTCTCTTATACACATCTATATATATGTTGATATACAATATTTGTTTTTCTCCTTGGGATTACTTCACTCTGTATAATAAGCTCTAGTTTCATCCCCTCATTAGCACTTACTCAAATGCATTTGAATAGGAGAACCTTTGAAAGTGAAAATCACTTAGTCGTGTCCGACTCTTTGTGACCCCATGGAATTAGCCAATGGAATTCTTCAGGCCAGAATACTGGAGTGGGTAGCTGTTCCCTTCTCCAGGGGATCTNAGTAGATTGCAAGACTTTTGACTTTGGAATGCAGAAAAATGTAAGACAAGAAGGAGCCTAGCAAGAATTATTAAAACCACATGAAAGTATCAGGATTATATAGAGTACAGTGGTTTTCTATACAAATAAATATTTATAATTAAACTAATACCCCAGAACTCAACTATGGTAAGATTCTGACAAAAAGTTTTATTTCCTCGTCCTTAGTGGAGTTCAGTTCATCAGTTGCTCAGTCGTGTTGACTCTTTGCAACCCCATGGACTGCAGCACACCAGGCCTCCCTGTCCATCACCAACTCTTGGAGTTTACTCAGATTTATGTCCATTGAGGCAGTGATGCCATCCAACCATCTCATCCTTTGTCACCCTCTTCTCCTCCTGTCTTCAATCTTTCCCAGCAATCAGGGTCTTTTCCAAGGAGTCAGTTCTTCACATCAGGTGGCCAAAGTATTGGAATTTCAGCTTCAGCATCAGTCTTTCCAATGTATATTCAGGACTGATTTCTTTTAGGATGGACTGATTGGATCTCCTTGCAGTCCAAAGAACTCTCAAGAGTCTTCTCCAGCACCACAGTTCAAAAGCCTCAATTCTTCGGCACTCAGCTTTCTTTATAGTCCAACTCTCATATTCATACATGACCACTGGAAAAATCATAGCCTTGACTAGATGGACTTTATTGGCAAAGTAATGTCTCTGCTTTTTAATATGCTGTCTAGGTTGGTCATAATTTTCCTTCCAAGGAGTAAGTGTCTTTTATTTTCATGGCTGCACTCAACCATCTTCAGTGATTTTGCAGAGCCCCAAAATAAAGTCAGCCACTGTTTCCCCATCTATTTGCCATGAAGTGATGGGACCAGATGCCATGATCTTAGTTTTCTGAATGTTGAACTTTAAGCGAACTTTATCACTCTCCTC
>SJYX01003067.1:56667-80425 GCA_006410675.1 Oreotragus oreotragus | reverse complement strand
AGGGGATGACAGAGGATGAGTTGGCTGGATGGCATCACTGACTCGATGGACATGAGTTTGAGTGAACTCTGGGAGTTGGTGATGGACAGGGAGGCCTGGCGGGCTGTGATTCATGGGGTCGCAAAGAGTCGGACACGACTGAGCAACTGAACTGAACTGAAACTATCACAACTTTTGTTAATCAGCTATACTTCAGTACAAAATTAAAAGTTTTAAAAAAGAGAAACTAAGATAATTTCTCCAAGTATCACAATGAGAAAGTGGCAAATTTGAAACTGGTGCTCTTATCCATGAGACCAGAGTGTTCAGGCTTTACTCATATAGCTACATGTCTCTCACTGGAAAGGAACAGACTTATAGGCATAGATTTTTTAGGTTATAAACCTGGTAGACTCTATGGATCTTTCCCAGATTATATGATACAAATTAGGACATTGATACCCAATAACGAAAAATTATCTACCCCATGTCCAAAATAGGAATTTTAAAACTCAGAATTGAATGGGTTTCCTTTTACTTGAAGTGCAATGAGCCCTCTCCCCACCCACTGCCACACATGCACATCTTATTTGCAGTTGACAAAGAATGGATTTGCTGTGAAACACAATTTAGACACTAGAGATTTATGCCACCTGCCTCTGCAGATTCTCATGAGAAGGATTGAAAGGCATCATCACAACCTCCCTAAGTGCATGTTTCAGCTCTCGGATGTCAATACTCGAAGCTCCCAACAGACAACATAGGGGAAATTATAGGCACAAGATGTCTTTTCTTGGACGGTATCCATTCTATGTCATTCCTAAAGGCCTTACAAATACCTATGGGTTCAATTGGAAATATCAGTAAAAGAAACTGGCAGTGTAGAAATTGAAAATAATAGTGTAGGCATAAACACATCCTCAAAGTATGTGACTCATGTTTTTCTGAGAAAAACAAATGTAGTTTCACTTCTCTGTATGTGGACTTATTATTCATGGTGGACACAAAGAGTCTTAATAATAACATATGAACAAAAAGTCAACAGTGTCTAAACTAGAAATGCTAAAGCTTTGGAAAAACAATGCAGTCAAATAGAAGATTCCTTAATAATAGCATTTATATTAATAATACTTTTATAATATTCCCACTTATTTTATTAAGGTTTTATTAGAACAGAGCTTTTAAAAATTGCAACTATGTCACTTAATCCCTGAGATGATCCAGTCAGGGGGCAGAATATAGATTTTAAGTTTATTTTTCAGATGAAGGAGCTGAAGTTTATAAAGGTTGGCCTAATCTCATATAGGTGATAATTAAGCCAGGTCTGGAATCCAGGACTTAGTGTTGTGCAAAAACTGATTCCCAGTTCACAACTTCTGTGTTCCAACAGACCCATAGTAAGTCCCATCTATATCTGCTAGTCTACACACTCATACTCACACACAAACACACCATTCTTTCATTCATTACTTTATCCATTCAACAAATTATTGCCAAGCACCTACTGTTTGTCAGATTGCTAGGTAAATTACGTGTATTTTACATATATTATTCAGTCCTGACTACTACTCTGGAAGTTACTGTTCATATTCTAATTCTATTTTTGCAAAAACTGAATTCAGAGAGTCCTGAGTTTTCATCACGGAGCTAGAAACAGGATTCTAGATGATGCTCTAGAAAGGGAGACATTTCAAGATGTTCTCCCACTCCCTAGTAGAGAAGTTGCCTGGGTTAAATGACATAATGTGTTTTGAAGCTTGTTGCTATCATTACATCATATTTATAATGTGGTTCCCAGAGATCATAGTCACATTTAGACCACAATACATACTTATAGTAAGTTCATCTTCCCCATATTCCATTCACAGCCTGACATAAACATGCTGTGTTCAGACTAAAACAGATCATATAAATTCTGCTTAGTTCAGTTCAGTTCAGTTCAGTTCAGCCACTCAGTCATGTCTGACTGTTTGCGACCCCATGAATCGCAGCACGCCAGGCCTCCCTATCCATCACTAACTCCCAGAGTTCACACAGACTCACATTCGTTGAGTCAGTGATGCCATCCACCATCTCATCCTCGGTCATCCCCTACTTCTCCTGCCCCCAATCCCTCCCAGCATCAAAGTCTTTTCCAATGAGTCAACTTTTTGCATGAACTGGCCAAAGTACTGGAGTTTCAGCTTTAACATCATTCCTTCCAAAGAAATCCCAGGGCTGATCTCCTTCAGACTGGACTGGTTGGATCTCCTTGCAGTCCAAGGGACTCTCTAGAGTCTTCTCCAACACCACAGTTCAAAAGCATCAATTCTTCAGCGCTCAGCCTTCTTCATAGTCCAACTCTCACATCCATACATGACTACTGGAAAAACCATAGCCTTGACTAGACAGACCTTAGTTGGCAAAGTAATGTCTCTGCTTTTGAAAATGCTATCTGCTGCTGCTGCTAAGTCACTTCAGTCATGTCCAACTCTGTGTGACCCCACAGATGGCATCCCACCAGGCTCCCCCATTCCTGGGATTCTCCAGGCAAGAATACTGGAGTGGGTTGCCATTTCCTTCTCCAATGGAAAATGCTATCTAGGTTGGTCATAACTTTTCTTCCAAGGAGTAAGTGTCTTTTAATTTCATGGCTGCAATCACCATCTGCAGTGATTTTGGAGCCCCCCAAAATAAAGTCTGACACTGTTTCCACTGTTTCCCCATCTATTTCCCATGAAGTGATGGGACCAGATGCCATGATCTTCGTTTTCTGAATGTTGAGCTTTAAGCCAACTTTTTCACTCTCCTCTTTCACTTTCATCAAGAGGCTTTTTAGTTCCTCTTCACTTTCTGCCATAAGGGTGGTGTCATCTGCATATCTGAGGTTATTGATATTTCTCCCGGCAATCTTGATTCCAGCTTGTGTTTCTTCCAGTCCAGCGTTTCTCATGATGTACTCTGCATATAAGTTAAATAAGCAGGGAGACAATATACAGCCTTGACGTACTCCTTTTCCTATTTGGAACCAGTCTGTTGTTCCATGTCCAGTTCTAACTGTTGCTTCCTGACCTGCATACAGATTTCTCAAGAGGCAGGTCAGGTGGTCTGGTATTCCCATCTCTTTCAGAATTTTCCACAGTTTATTGTGATCCACACAGTCAAAGGCTTTGGCATAGTCAATAAAGCAGAAATAGATGTTTTTCTGGAACTCTCTTGCTTTTTCCATGATCCAGCGGATGTTGGCAATTTGATCTCTGGTTCCTCTGCCTTTTCTAAAACCAGCTTGAACATCAGGGAGTTCACGGTTCACATATTGCTGAAGCCTGGCTTGGAGAATTTTGAGCATTACTTTACTAGCGTGTGAGATGAGTGCAATTGTGCGGTAGTTTGAGCATTCTTTGGCATTGCCTTTCTTTGGAATTGGAATGAAAACTGACCTTTTCCAGTCCTGTGGCCACTGCTGAGTTTTCCAAATTTGCTGGCATATTGAGTGCAGCACTTTCACAGCATCATCTTCCAGGATTTGAAACAGCTCAACTGGAATTCCATCACCTCCACTAGCTTTGTTCTTAGTGATGCTTTCTAAGGCCCACTTGACTTCACATTCCAAGATGTCTGGCTCTAGATTAGTGATCACATCCTCATGATTATCTGGGTCGTGAAGATCTTTTCTGTACAGTTCTTCTGTGTATTCTTGCCACCTCTTCTTAATATCTTCTGCTTCTGTTAGGTCCATACCATTTCTATCCTTTATCGAGCCCATCTTTGCATGAAATGTTCCCTTGGTATCTCCAATTCTCTTGAAGAGATCTCTAGTCTTTCCCATTCTGTTGTTTTCCTCTATCTCTTTGCATTGATTGCTGAAGAAGGCTTTCTTATCTCTTCTTGCTATTCTTTGGAACTCTGCATTCAGATGCTTATATCTTTTCTTTTCTCCTTTGCTTTTCGCCTCTCTTCTTTTCAGTGCTATTTGTAAGGCTTCTCCAGACAGCCATTTTGCTTTTTTGCATTTCTTTTCCATGGGGATGGTCTTGATCCCTGTCTCCTGTACAATGTCACGAACCTCATTCCATAGTTCATCAGGAACTCTGTCTATCAGATCTAGGCCCTTAAATCTATTTCTCACTTCCACTGTATAATCATAAGGGATTTGATTTAGGTCATACCTGAATGGTCTAGCGGTTTTCCCTACTTTCTTCAATTTAAGTCTGAATTTGGAAATAAGGAGTTCATGATCTGAGCCACAGTCAGCTCCTGGTCTTGTTTTTGTTGACTGTATAGAGCTTCTCCATCTTTGGCTGCAAAGAATATAATCAATCTGATTTCGGTGTTGACCATCTGGTGATGTCCATGTGTAGAGTCTTCTCTTGTGTTGCTGGAAGAGGGTGTTTGCTATGACCAGTGCATTTTCTTGGCAAAACTCTATTAGTCTTTGCCCTGCTTCATTCCGCATTCCAAGGCCAAATTTGCCTGTTACTCCAGGTGTTTCTTGACTTCCTACTTTAGCATTCCAGTCCCCTATAATGAAAAGGACATCTTTTTTGGGTGTTAGTTCTACAAGGTCTTGTAGGTCTTCATAAAACCGTTCAACTTCAGCTTCTTCAGCATTACTGGTTGGGGCATAGACTTGGATAACTGTGATATTGAATGGTTTGCCTTGGAAACGAACAGAGATCATTCTGTCGTTTTTGAGATTGCATCCAAGTACTGCATTTCAGACTCTCTTGTTGACCATGATGGCTACTCCATTTCTTCTGAGGGATTCCTGTCTGCAGTAGTAGATATAATGGTCATCTGAGTTAAATTCAGTCCCATTTTTAGTCCGCTGATTCCTAGAATGTCGATGTTCACTCTTGCCATCTCCTGTTTGACCACTTCCAATTTGCCTTGACTCATAGACCTGACATTCCAGGTTCCTATGCAATATTGCTCTTTACAGCATCGGACCTTGCTTCTATCACCAGTCCCATCCACAGCTGGATATTGTTTTTGGTTTGGCTCCATCCCTTCATTCTTTCTGGAGTTATTTCTCCACTGATCTCCAGTAGCATATTGGGCACCTACTGACCTGGGGAGTTCCTCTTTCAGTATCCTATCATTTTGCCATTTCATACTGTTCATGGGGTTCTCAGGGGAAGAATACTGAAGTGGTTTGCCATTCCCTTCTCCAGTGGACTACGTTCTGTCAGCCCTCTCCACCATGACCTGCCCATCTTGGGTTGCCCCGTGGGCATGGCTTAGTTTCATTGAGTTAGACAAGGCTGTGGGCCTAGTGTGATTAGATTGACTAGATTTCTGTGAGTATGGTTTCAGTGTGTCTGCCCTCTGATGCCCTCTTGCAACACCTACCATATTACTTGGGTTTCTCTTACCTTGGGCATGGGGTATCTCTTCATGGCTGCTCAAGCAAAACACAGCCGCTGCTCCTTACCTTGGATGAGTGATATCTCCTCCTGCCACCCTCCTGACCTTCAACGTGGGATGGCTCCTCTAGGCTCTCCTGCGCCCAGGCAGCCATCACTCCTTGGGCGTGGGGTTGCTCCTCCTGGTCACCGCCCTGGCCTTGGGCGTGGGTTGCTCCTTCCAGGCACTGCCCCTGGCCTTGGGTGCCACCCCTGGCCTCGGATGTGGGGTGGCTCCTCTCGGCCGCCGCCCCTGACCTTGGATGCAGGGTAGCTCCTCTTGGCCATTCCTGTGCCGTCGCAGGCTGACACTCTAGGCTGCTGCCCCTGACCTCGGACGTGGGGTAGCTCTTGGCCACGGTTAGTTTACCAGCCACCGTGACCTGTGCTTAGAAATTCTGCTTAACAAATTTTATTTAGGACATTTTGGTAAGTTCCAGACATGGGTCATTTGAGAAACGCTACTTGCCTTCAAGGTCCTTCTTGTATAGTGAAGGTGAGAGAGAGGGACAGTGAGATAAGGACAGGAAGACAGTGAGTCAGCAGCCATGTTTTATTCCTTCCTGATTCTATAGATCCTCAGCCACCATGCCTCCACCTAGCAGACAGTCTGTAAATACTTTGTAAATGATAGAATGGATAAATGCATCACATTCAGACGTATTTTGGATTTTGTGAATTGCTAATGGATTCAATGGCCTTAAGTAAATTATATTTTATCTTCATTCATAAAATGAGATTTTGAAATAGATGGCTTCTAAGATCTTGTACAGTTTTAAGGTGTGCATTTCCCTTTTGTCCTAGATTTGTGTGCTTCAGAAGTGTCAATTCTCTCAAGTTCTCAAATATACAAAGCTCTCTCTCATCTTAAAGAGTTCCCTTTGCTTGAACATCCATCTGCCTTTTAGAATCCATTTCTATTAGCTTCTTTTTATTGCTCTAACAAATGATCACAAACTTGTTGGCTTAGAACTATAGAAATGAATTATCTCACAGATATGGAGATCAGAGAATCAAGGTATTGGCAGGGCAGTTCTTCTGATGCTTCTAGAGTCCTTTTCCAGCTTCTAGAGATTGCTTCCATTCCTTGATTCATGGCTCTCTTCCCTTTTTAAGTCAGCAGTCTCAACACTGTGTTTCCCTCAGTCTTCACATGGCCTTGTCTGCTTCTGTCATCATATACCTTCTCTCTTTCTGCTTTCATCATCACATTGCCTCTTCTGATTCCAATGTTTCTGCCTCTTATAAGCACTCTTCTGATTACATTGGATCCAACATGATAATTGACAGTGCTGGCTCAGAGGTTAAAGCGTCTGCCTCCAATCTGGGAGACCCAGGTTCGATCCCAGGGTTGGGAAGATCCCTGGAGAAGGAAATGGTAACCCACTCCAGTATTCTTGCCTGGAGAATCCCATGGACAAAGGAGCCTGGTGAGCTACAGTCCATGGGGTCGCAAAGAGTCAGACACAACTGAGCGACTTCACTTTGCTTCACTTCAACNTCGATCCCAGGGTTGGGAAGATCCCTGGAGAAGGAAATGGTAACCCACTCCAGTATTCTTGCCTGGAGAATCCCATGGACAAAGGAGCCTGGTGAGCTACAATCCATGGGGTCTCAAAGAGTCAGACACAACTGAGCGACTTCACTTTGCTTCACTTCAACATGATAATCCAGGAAAATCACCCAGTCTCACAATCTTTAATTTAATCCTATTGCCAAGTATAGTAACATATTTACAGATCCAGTCATTAGTAAGTGACTACCTGTGGGGTCATTGTTCACTGTACCACTGCGTTCTTAACTCCTTCCCTTCTTCATGTTAACTCCTGCCCATTTTACAGCTCTCAGCTCAGGTGTCACATCAGGGAAGATGCTTTCCATCACTTCTGGTGTCAAAGAGATACTGTCATGTGTTCTTCCAAAACTACCTTTCTCTCATGTATAGCACTGCTTAGTTTCTTATATATTGAGAAGTGTGAATACTCTGCCAAATGTCTCTTTCTCTCTGGATTATAAGCTTCAGGAGATAATGATGTGTTTAGTTTTATTCACTGCAAATTCCATGTACAGTGCCTGGGACATGATAAGTTCTCAGTAGTTATTCCTTGTTTGAATGAATGAGCCTGGAACAACTGCACTCTAAGTTTTAGGAAGGTCTCGTTCTCACTACCCCCAGCCCAGAGGTGAGAGGTCAGGTTTCAAAGGCAACAAAGAACTATCCACAAGCCTTTGTCAAATTGTATACAGGTATACCTTACACTGGGGCTTCCTAGGTGGCACTAGTGGTAAAGAATCTGCCTGCCATTGCAGGAGATGTAAGACATATGAGTTCAGTCCATGGATCGACAAGGTCCCCTAGAGTAGGAAATGGCAACCCACTCCAGTATTCTTGCCTGGAGAATCCCATGGACAGAGGAGCCTGGCAGGCTACAGTCCACAGGGTTGCAAAGAGCAAGACACAACTGAAATGACTTCTTATGTACCCTGTTTTATTGTGCTTGAAAGATATTGCATTTTTTATTTTACAAATTGAGATTTGTGGCAACTGTGCTAGTGTATTAATGCCATTTTTCCAAAAGCATTTGCTCATTTAATATCTCCATATCACATTTTGGTAACCTTCACAATATTTCCCACTTTTTCATTATCATTATATTTGTTGTGGTGATCTGTGACCAGCCATCTTTGTTCAGTGCTTTGTTCAGTCTCTCAGTTGTGTCCAGCTCTTTGTGACCCCATGGACAGCAGCACACCAGGCCTCCCTGTCCATCACCAGCTCCCAGAGTTTACTCAAACTCATGTCCATTGAGTCGGTGATATGATCCAACCATCTCATCCTCTGTTGTCCCCTTCTTCTCCTGCCTTCAATCTTTCCCAGCATCAGGGTCTTTTCAAATGAGTCAGCTCTTCGCATCAGGTGGCCAAAGTATCGGAGTTTCAGCTTCAACATCATTCCTTCCAATGAACATTCAGGACTGATCTCCTTTAGGATGGACTGGTTGTATCTCCTTGCAATAAAAGGGACTCTCAAGAGTCTTCTTCCAACACCACAGTTCAAAAGCATCAATACTTTGGTGCTCAGCTTTCTTTATACTCCAACTCTCACATTCATACATGACTACTGGAAAAACCATAGCCTTGACTAGATGGACCTTTGTTGGCAAGGTAATGTCTCTGCTTTTTTAGTACGTTGTCTAGGTTGGTCATAACTTTTCTTCCAAGGATTAAGTGTCTTTTAGTTTCATGGCTGCACTCACCATCTGCAGTGATACTGGAGCCCCCCAAAATAAAGTCTGCCACTGTTTCCACTGTTTCTCCATATATTTGCCATGAAGTGATGGGACCACATGCCATGATCTTCGTTTTCTGAATGTTGAGCTTTAAGCCAACTTTTTCACTGTTTGTTACTTTGTTACTTTTTTGCCATCTTTGTTACTATTGTAAAAAGATTACTACTTGCAGAAACCTCAGATGATGCTTAGCATTTTTTAGCAATAAAGTATTTTAAATTAGGGTATGCACATTCTTTAGATGGACTGCACACTTAATAGACTATACTGTAGTGTAAACATAACTTATATGCACTGGGAAACCAAAAAAATTGTGACTAGCTTTATTGCAATATTCACTTATTTTGTGGAACCAAATTTGCAATATTTCCATGGTATTCCTGTATCAAGAACTTATCCACTCATTTCATTAAGATATGTAGTTGTTCCACTCCACATTTTCATAAAAAAAATTTCAACCAAAGAAGCATTAAATTATTCTTCTACAACTTTAACTTGCCCTCTATATAGACATGAATTAAGTGAGTTAAATGAAATAAATACAGCTTCTAGCTATGGTATGTAAGTCTACAACATTAAAAATGCACGTTATTCTGTCTTGGCTTTTAAACATGCAGCTGCTTTTTACTTCTAGTTGTCCTTCTCTTTTTCCTTGTATGTGATGATGGCTACAGCAAGTTGAGAAACAGATTCCTGTAAGCATTATGCATTATTTAGTGTGAATTTACATACTGTTCTGTTTTAACTGCTTTACAAGTGTCCTATAAATACAGGGAATTATTTGACTGTCTAGGCAGAAAGGAAAAGCAAATTTGGGAAAGGGCTTGGCAGGAGTATACAGGGTCCATTTCTAAAATGCAACATTTCTTCCCTTGTCCTCTGTTGATTACAAATTCTATTCTTTGTATATTGATTTAAATATTATAAATTGACTAAAATTGTGCATCACACCCCCATTTTATAAATATTAAGTATTTTGCATCAGTATAATATTTAAACTGAGATAGTTCCTAAAATGTTGTAGATTGCCAAACCTCTCAGTAATCTACATCTTTAGTATTTTGTGTTTGTGTTAAATAGCATAAGCAAATACTTTTCATGGAAATTACCTTTCAAAAAGTAGTTTATAGCAAGGCTGAAGTAGGTAAGAATAGTAAGACTCTTTCATACGTGATAAATACATTAGGAAAAATGATGTTGGATTATAGAGGGCTTTAAATGCCACCCTAAAAGTGATTGTCTATTTTCTAATGAAAATAAGGTTTTATTGAGTATTCAGATGGCAAAAGAACTGAGCTTTGGAAAGAAAAATAGCATTGGTGGTGTAAAAGAAAGTTTGAATGAAAGAAAAGAGGATACCATTTGGGAGATCATTACAAGCATTCATGATAAATACAGGAAGACTGTGATCTCATTAGCAGCAGTAGGATGGAAAAGAGTAAATGTTTGGGGTGAAAATACTTGATTTTTAAAAAAATATTTATTGATTGATTTTTGGCTGTGCTGAGATTTGCTGCTGCATATGGGTTTTCTCTGGCTGTGGTGAGCGGGGGCTACACTTCCTTGTGGTGTACAAGCTTCTCTTGTGGCAGAGTATGGGCTCTAGAGCACATGGGCTTCAGCAGTTGCAGCTTGTGGGCTCGGTGGTGGTGGCGCAGGGGCTCTGGAGTGCTGGATTAGTAGTTGGGCACACAGGCTTAGTTGCATTATGGCATGTGGAATCTTCTGGGACCAGGGATTGAACCCATATCCCCTACATTGGCACGTGGATTCTTAACCACTAGACCACCAAAGATGTCCTGAAAACATTTGATTTTATGTAAAAGAAAACTCAGTACCACTTGAAGTCAATGGGAGAAAATTTTAAATTTTTTTCAAATGAGACTCAATTACCTGGACCAGTTGATTCTAAATATGATGAAGATGTATCTGGAAAATTGGTTTTTAGTATAAAGTCACATTGTAGAAAGAATATCAATACATATAGGAAGTAAAATATTTCTTGTGTTTAGCATTGAAGACATCTTGCTACCTTATTTGACGTTCAAAATGATACCTGGTTTCAATCTGCTCCCTGTGTCTTAATTCCCTAAAAGTGGCATCATTCTATCCATGGCTGAATGTAAATAAAAGCTGTTTAATGACTGCATCACATGATAGTAAACGACATTCTCTTTCCATTATGTACCACGAGGAGAGCTTCAGATCTATGTATCATATTTAAAGCAAATATGATATGAAATAAACTCAAAAGCCTAATGGAAAATTCAAAGTTTGTTCTCACAGTTTCTCGAAAGAAAGGGAAAAAATGAATATTTCCCTATTCCTCTCACATATCTTTGAAAGTGAAAATGAAATCGCTCAGTCGTGTCCGACTCTTTGTGACCCCATAGACTTTAGCCTTCCAGTCTCCTCAGTCCATTGGATTTTCCATGCAAGAATAATGGAGTGGGTTGCCATTTCCTTCTCCAGGGAATCGTCCCAATCCAGGGAGTGAACACAGGTCTCCCACATTGCAGGCAGACTCTTTACCATCTGAGCCACCAGGGAAGCCACAAAGTGGAATGGGTAGCCTTCTCCAGGGGATCTTCCTGACCCAGGGATCAAACTTGGGTCTCCTGCATTGCAGGCAGATTCTTTATGACCTGAAGCATCAGGGGAGCCCCATATATCTTTAGATAACTTAAAGTTTATCATTTTAGAATAATTTTCTATGTGTTATGTTGGTTTTTAATGCTTTAATTAAAAAATCCCTTGATTGAGTTTCTATGACTGTAGGTAGGTACACAAAAATAGAAGAATGATGATTGTAAATGTAGTAGAAGTCCAAATTTCCAAGTTCAAATTATATTTAGCATCAGTTACAGAATTTTCTTATCACATCAAAATGCCTAGTATTGAAAGTTCAACACAGGGTTATCTCCTGGGTCAGTGAGAGATGGGAAGGGAGTCTTGTACAGATCCAGTGCTGTATTTAGGATTCTATTGGAATCCTTGGACTACTAGAAGGTTGAGACATTTAGTGGAACAATTTAACATAGTTTTTTGTTTGGGCAAAACGGAAATGAAAAACGTACAATGGGGAATGTCTTGAGCACAGCCTGAATGGTGTAGAACATATATATATATATATATATATATATATATATTTTTTTTTTTTTTCTTTCAGCAGGGAAAGTATCTCCCAGGTGGTCAAAGACTTCCATGGGAGTAGACTTTTTTAGTCTGGAAAGGAGATTAGGATCACAACTATTTAAAATGGAGAAACATCAACACCCGTAGCAACAGCAGTACCAAAAGGCATAAGTCATTATTGACATGGAGTAAAAGCAACAGCCAAAGCCAGAAGAGAGCAAAATTTCACCTTTTTCTCTAGAAATTGGGACAGTGGCCATAATAATGTAATGCCAACTTATATACGACACACTTAGAGCTTCCTGAAATTATCTGGCAGCAATTTCAGGAGCGAGACAGTTTCCACAGCTCTGAGGGATAACTAGAAAAGAAGGTGTTTTATTACAAATTTAGTAAACTTTTTGGATGTTTCGGGCTCCTGTTACTAAGGAAATGTATCACCAAGTTTCTTTCTTTTCTTTTTTTTTTTTTTTCTTCTCTCTCTCTCTGTTTCATTCACCTCAGTTGTTTGCGCATTGAAATGACTCAAAGAGGAAGATAATAGTAGGAATTTGGGGAAGGGAAGCATTCTCAAATGTCAGAGCTCTCTTTGAGGGCATCCTTTGTGCATTCTATTCAATGCTGAAATCCCAAGGCTTTACTCGTGCTGAGCTGCTTCAGTTGGGTCCGACTCTGTGCAACCCTGTGGACTGTAGCCCACCAGTCTCAGTCCATGGGATCCTCCAGGCAAGAGTACTGGAGTGGATTGCCATGCCCTCCTCCGGGGGATGTTCTCAACTCAGGGATCGAACCGCTGTCTTCTGCATCTCCTGCATTGCAGGCAGATTCTTTACCCACTGAGCCACCTGGGAAGCCCAAGGCTTAACTGAGATCCTGTCAAAAAGAGTTCTCCATCTAAGAGGGAAGCCAGACCGAGAAGTGTATGCACTGGCCATCTAAAAGTGATGTGTGCTGAAAAGAGGGGAAGTAATCCTTCCATCACCTTTGCCCCATGACATTATAATTCTAAAAAGAATCAGTCACGTTCCTTTCTAGAATCCAGTCATCATTTTATCTATAATTTTATCCCAATGACCTTCAATATGTTTGCCACAGAATTGCACCTACTGTTAAATGCATAATTTGTTCACTAATCCATTCAGTGAACAAATGGAGACATTAAATGGTTTTGAATATTAAGTAGGATTTTTTAAAGTCATAGAATGCTTAGCACTTAACCAAATAAATGTTGCTAGAAAATATAAATGTCTGTGAGGACATGGGCTGCGCCAAACTTCACTGTCTCCTACCATATGTAGCATACAGTCACCACATAAATGACTGTTATAATGAAGTGAACCCAGCTGAATTGGGTACAAGAGTTGGTAGGTCGTAGGAACAATCTAAACTGCTCGTAGCAGTCTTGCTGATGTGTATTACTGGTGTTGCTGGGTACATAAAATTTAGATGGCAATAAAAATAGTCTAGGAGGCCCTAAAGAGATGTGTGCTTCATTTTAAAGTCCTCTGGGTTTCGAGTGAATAAAACTGTTTGGGTAATCGCAAGAGAGGATTTTCTTGTAAACACCAGGGACTATTCAGTTTAATTGTGTTGCATCTGGTGCTGACTCTGTTTTGGGTTTTTTGTTTTGTTTTGTTTCCTAAAGTATTTTTCTTTTTTGTATTGTGTGCCTTGGATAAGACCAAAGGATGCACTGTGGTTCTTCATCTTTTGTTATGTAGGTAAATGTTCCCTCTATAACTCTATTACCTATTTGTTTTCAATTATAATGATTTTAGTAGGTTTTGATTATATACTACATTTATTTAACCCTTATACTCAAATGAGGTCAAAATCATAATTCTCCAAATACATGATTGGAAACTGAGACTCATGTTAAGAGATTTACCCAGGGTCAATTAATTAGTAAATAATGTGTGTGTGTGTGTGTGAGCGTGTGCACTCAGTCATGTCCAGCTCTCATGGCCCCATGGACTGCAGCCCACCAGGCTCCTCCGTCCATGAGATTCTTCAGGCAAGAATACTGGAGTGGGTTGCCATTTCCTTCTCCAGGGGATCATCCCAACAGAGGGATGGAACACACATCTCTTATGTCTCCTCCATTGGCAGGAGGATTCTTTATCACTGTGCCACCTGGGAAGCCCAGTAAATAGTGACATCATCTTAAATACCAAAGGTCATATTATTTATCTATTAAAACAAATTTTTCTCAACCATCATCACCTCTTTACTTTTTCATTATATTTGTCATATTTACTGACTATATATATCATTTATCTACATTGTTTGATTTTTAAATTATTTTATTAATTTTATATAATTATTTTAACTTATGTTTATGTTACCACCATGGATATAAAATCAATATTGTTGGCCAGAAACAGATAGCATAAATATTAATACAATAAAAGGAAAATAATGTGATTATATTCTTATGGAATATTAATGTTTATGGAAAGGCTCTGAACTTGACACCTGTTATCAAAGTCTGCTGCTGCTGCTAAGTCACTTCAGTCGTGTCCGACTCTGTGTGACCCCATAGACGGCAGCCCACCAAGCTCCCCCGTCCCTGGGATTCTCCAGGCAAGAACACTGGAGTGGGTTGCCGTTTCCTTCTCCAATGCATGAAAGTGAAAGGTGAAAGTGAAGTCGCTCAGTCGTGTCTGACCCTCAGCGATCCCATGGACTGCAACCTTCCAGGCTCCTCTGTCCATGGGATTTTCCAGGCAGGAGTACTGGAGTGGGGTGCCATTGCCTTCTCCAGTTATCAAAGTCTAGACTTGTATAAATGTAGTTTAAGAAATATTAGGTACACGTTATCATCACTGACACGATCTAATCAAGAATAAAATGTAATTGAAATGGGAGTATTTCACTATATGATTTCGTATCACTTAATGCTATATTTATAAGCCGGCTCTTATATCTAAAAACTGTGACTTCCGGCACTACACTTTGGAAAACGTCGGAGTTTTGCATCTAACTTTTAAGTAAAGCACCTAGGGGAGCTAAGGATTGTTTGATTCAAATGGAGAATAGATGACAAAACCTCCATTTAGGAAAAAACATCTCGCTAATTCTGCCATCCAAATTGTTGATGTTTTTGTACTACCAGCCAACTTCTGGACATCTTAAACTGACATCAAAAAAAAAAAAAGACACAGCAATGCATGAACATTGATGGAGTTTAACCCATTTCTAAGTTGCAAGAATCATAAACTTTCTTCCACCCATACTTCATACGTGTCAGATATGTTTTCCTTGGTAAATCCTACTTTTTTCTTCCTAGTAAGTTTGACTTACAGCCTGGGCTTCCCAGGTGGCTCAGTGGTAAAGCATCTGTGTGCCGATGCAGGAAAGGTGGGTTAGATCCCTGAGTCGGAAAGAACCCCTGGAGGAGGAAATGACAACCCTCTCCAGTATTCTTGCCTGGGAAATCCCATGGACAGAGGAGCCTGGGGGGCTACAGTCTATGGGGTCACAAACAGCTGGGCACAACTGAGCATGCATGCACTTATACCCTGCAGTTTCACTTGTTAAATTATTTGATAAATGTGAAAATATGTTAATTAGTTTTACATGATTTTACATTTACAGAGAACATTCCTCAGATCTACCAAAGTTTGTCTTCAAATTTTGATAAAGTCTCTGAGTAGGCCACTCTGGATGTATCTTATATCACCTAAGACAAGAATCCTCTCATGTCCAAAAAGCAGCCTTCCTGAATTAGAAAATAAACTCTTGCTTTAAAATGCTTTATTTTGGGATATTTAGAGCAAATTTAAACATCAACTCTTTAAAAAATATATTTTATTGAGGTATGATTGATACACAGTGTGGTGTTAATTTCAGCTCTACAACAAAGTGATTCCATTCTACATATATACATTCTTATTCACAATTGTTTCCATTATGGTTGGTCACAGGATATTGGATATAGTTCCCTGTCCTACACAGTAGGATGTTGTTGTTTATCCATTCTATATATAATAGTCTGCATCTGCTAACCCCAAACTCCCACCTCTCCCTTGGCAACCACAAATCTGTTCTCTATGTTTGTGAGTCTGTTTCTGTTTCCCCTAAAAATTTACTTCTGTTATCTAAATATGAACTCTTTAACAGACTTAAAGGCCCTTTTATTCTCTAGTCTCCCAAGAGCATTGTGATTTGCTTGCTCTGAATTCTAGTCACACAGACCCTTCCTAGGTTTTTGTCATTTGTGTTTCTTTTTGCTGCACAACTTTTTAAAAATTTATTTGGTCTAGAATTCGTGCTATGACCCTTTCCCTATTCTACTTATCAATCATTACTACCTGGAGGAAAGTCCCTGATGGCATAGACTAAGTCAGGTCCCTGGTATATTTTTATACCACTCTGCATATCTCCTCCACTGGGGACATTAAAGCTGCACTCAACTAACTGTGTAACTTTAAATTAATGTGTTTCTCTCCTGATAGATTGTAAGTCCATAGAAGCAAGACTGGGATTGTTAAGTCTGCTACTACATCCCTAGTGCTAGGCTCAGTGTCCAGTGCCTAGCAGATGCTCGTTAGTTATTAGATAGAAAGGAATGCACACATGGATGAGTGGATGGAGCTATGCCTCTTTAGGGATTCATATCTAGGGAAGAAAGAGCATTTTCCAGATAACCACAATGGGTTTCACATCCAACACACCAGACATTCATTAAAGCACAGTAAAAAGTGGCATAGTTGAGGGCAGGTAGGTGGGCTACAGACAGCTCTGTTGGAGCTGCGGTTCATTTTACTTTTTTTAAATTTCCTCGTCTTTTAGGGTAGCACCTGTGAACCGTTCATGCTAATTAGCATCACCTGGTGGTGATTGCTTAAGGAGAGCCTGTGAATTAAGATCTCGATCGGATGACTGTTCAAGATCTTTTTCCAAACATTTTCTTTTTCCATTGAAAATACTGTTACTTTTTTTTTCACTCCCTCATTTATGAAGCTTAATGATCTGCTTTATGTATTTCCTTTGAATCCTCACTAAGGACGCTATCAGTCAAAATCATTTGGCAAAACACGATGTTGGCCATGGAACAGCAAGAGAGGTTTCGAGGTGAAGGAAGGCAGTCATGGGGTTTCCAGACCCCGATGCCTGTCATTACTGTGCCCTTCACCTTCTCGGCCGCTCCCTCACGGCACCCCTCCCCTTCCCGATTTGCCACTTGCTCACGCGCTTATCTCAGATACCCATGTGTTTTGGACATGAGGTGAGGAGGTGGAGGAGGGGGAATGGGAGTGTAATAGCAGGTTTGGGAGTGTAGGGGAATTGCAAAGCAAGAAAATAGATGAGAGCAGCAGGAGGCAGTGGGAAGGCCTGCTGAGAGTGGAGACAGGCAACATTTATATCCCAACCTTATGTCTCCCAGGCCAGTTTTGGCTCTGTGCTCTTCCTTACCATGCTGGTGTTCCCTGTGCCTGGAATGTCCTTGTCGCTTGGAATGTTCATACTGTCCTCTAGGAACCAACTCACACATCACTTGAAACCCCTAAATTAATCAGTCCTGCTCCTGTGTGCCATTTTGGTTCAACATCAGTTTTAATGTGTGTGTCTGCATATCTCACTCCTGGTAGACTGTGAGTGCCTAGGAAGTAAGGGTTTTGGTTTATTCACATACTTATTCTAGGAAAGTGCCCGGCTTAGGGTAGATGATGAATAAATATTTGTGGAAAGAAAGAAAGGAAAAAAGTGGGAGTGAGGGAGGAAGAAAGGAAGGAGAGAAAGAAAACTATTTATGACATACTAAAACAGAAAGAGAAAAGCCTATTACAACACTGAAGCAGTAGAATGGGATTTTAGAGTCAGACAAAAGGCCCAGTTCTTACTACTTTAGGTCTTATGAAATTTCCCTAATTATCTAAGTCTTTACCACCTATATTGTATAGGAAATCATACATGAAATACCTCATGTAGTGTATTAGACATATTTAGACTCATTAACCCTTTTCCTACCATTTCTCCCATAAATATATTGACTAGAAATAATGAATATGCTCATTGTTTATGACTTGGGTGATAGAAATTATATTTTTAATGCTTTTATCCCTCCCCCCGCCTCCCCACCGATAACACCTGCACTAAGTGGTTGTACAACTTACCACTGAAAGAAAAGCAGTCCATGCATATCATCATTTAAGTTGGTGGTCTATCTTGACAATTTTGATAGTATCTTCCAAAACTGACTCAAGATCAGAACATATAGGAGCCCCCTAAATTCCTGGATGAGATTTAGAGGAGGTTCCTCACCCAGCAGTCAATGGGTTCTGTATTCCTTGCATAAAAATTTCAAAACCACCCAGTTTCTTCCACTGATAGTACTCCCACTAATTCTCAACTTCCCTGCTGCCACTGAGCTTCAGAAGGGGAAGCATGAAAACTGGTCACAGTGCCAATGTTAATAGGAAGCTTTCTCTGTGCAGCCTCTGACTTCTGCTTCTGCTCTTAGGCTGGTGATGAATGACACCTATTTCCTCTGCTCATCACTGTAACTGGGATAAAAATAATACGCTTGTCTACTTCAGATGAGAAACAAGTATTCACAATACAAGCCAAATGTTCTGGCACACAGTCAGTTCAGTCGGTTCAGCAGCTCAGTCCTGTCCAACTCTTTGCGACCCCATGGACTGCAGCATGCCAGGCCTCCCTGTCCATCGCCAGCTCCTGGAGTTTACCCAAACTCATGTCCGTTGAGTCAATGATGCCATCCAACCATCTCAACCTCTGTCATCCCCTTCTCCTCCTCCTGTCTTCATCTTTCCCAGCATCAGGCTCTTAACAAGTCAGCTCTTCACATTAGGTGGCCAAAGTATTGGAGTTTCAGCTTTAACATCAGTCCTTCCAATGAATATTCAGGACTGATCTCCTTTAGGATGGACTGGTTGGATCTCCTTGCAGTCCAAGGGACTCTCAAAAGTCTTCTCCAATACCACAATTCAAAAGCATCAATTATTTGGCACTCAGCTTTCTTTATAGTCCAATTCTCACATCTATACATGACTACTGGAAAAATTGTAGCCTTGACTAGATGGACCTTTGTTGGCAAAGTAATGTCTCTGCTTTTTAATATGCTATCTAGGTAGGACATAGCTTTTCTTCCAAGGAGTAAGTATCTTTTAATTTCATGGGTGCACTCACTATCTGCAGTGATTTTGGACCAAAAAAATAAAGTGTGTCACTGTTTCCACTGTTTCCCAATATATTTGCCATGAAGTGATGGACCGGATGCCATGATCTTCCTGTGGCACACTGTAGGTACACAGTAAATCAAGTTTTCTCTGACTGGACCTCTGATAACATCTGCTCTAAGCTGCCACCATGATGAGCTCATAACCCATCTCTTCCTGTCTTTCAGTCCTTTGACAAGCATTTCCGTGTGTACATTTGAAAAGGCAAGGTGACTTTTTTTTTAAGTATTAGAAAATACACACATACTAAGTGTAAGATGAGTCTGAAAATAGTTATAATAAAGCTACTTATTCACAGATTTCATAAAGATCCCCAAAGAACTCCTGCTCTTAAGCTATGGGAAAATGCTGATATTGTGTGTGTGTGTGTGTGTGTGTGTGTGTGTGTGTGTGTGTGTGTGAAATCACATAAAGGTCAAGATAACAAAAGAAGACAGCAGTACTCCTAAAAGATGGTAAGGATAATTATGACACTAAAACAAGTGTGATTTGTTGAATATTACCTGTAAAATTGAATGTCTCAGTCTCAAAGGGAAAGAGATTTTCTACCTATTAACTGTGTGAGACAGAGGGGAATTATAATTTATAGGTGGTGCCAGGCAGTCGGTTAAGTGTTCTGATGCACTAAATCATTTAATTCTTACAAAAACCTTATAAAATATAAATGATCAATCACAAATTAATAATTAAGGAACATACTTAGATAGGTAAGTTAAATCTATGTCCACATACAAATGACAGGATGTGCCACCACTGGTATTTGAACCTTAATTTTTTGTTATTACTTTAAAGTGTGCAGCCAAACCAAATATTTAAATGCTGGACTGTAAGGTGTAAATACATCCATCTATTTCACAGGTGAATTATTTGAATTTTTTGAAGAAAATATTTTATAAGACAAGCAAATGCATTCTTAGATGAAAATATACCAGAGAGTTGTCATGTCTTTAATACACACCCCCCACATGTAAATTCTTTACAAAATAGAAAATCCTTTTATATGAAATATCCCCAATCCAACCTCATCCCAAATTGATCTATCTATCTCACCCAATAGTCCTATAGTACATTTTACCCTTTTATAATATGAATTACCATCTAGATATTAATAATGTTTTTATCTATAAATGCTACTGCTAAGTTTATTAGATTTGCAGCTTTTAGAGCATAGATTTTAGGGTGAATCATATGAATGTGACAATTTTACATCAAAATTATGAAATAAAAATTTTAATAGATCATATTTCTATATCTACTTAATTTTATGTCCACCACAAACCCTGAATGATACCTAATGTCTTTTTTTAAAAAAAAATCTGTTTAATGAATGCATACTCTGTGTCAGGAAACCCACCTGACATTTTAAGCAATATGCCATTTATCATCAATATGTTACCTGGTGCTTTATTGTAACAATTTTATAGATAATAACTGTGTAGCTCATAATATTCAGGTAGAAATAAAAAATATACTTTTAGATATTTACTGAAAGTCTATTAGCTTTTGTCTTACTCTCACATTTATTCCATTTCCACTGTTGGAGCTTGCTAGATACATCCTCATTTAATGAAGCCAAACCTTATTAAGGTAAAGCAAGTGGAAATTGTTTTGTGAACTTCAGAATGTCATTTTTACATATATTTGCTGAGATCCGAGACACGGTTGTTAAATCATACCAAATTTAGTTCCAATATACAAGTATCCGGTAAAAACTGCCATTGTTCCTTATCCTCTCGAATAGAAAATCTCATTTTAACACTATTTATCTTAAATTTACTCACATAGGACCTTGGCTGCGTGTTAATACATGCCTGTTTGATCAAATTTTAATCAGAATGGGCAGCATCATTCTGCCTTCTGGTCCCACAATGAAGTATGTATTTATTATGCAAGGGACATGGTCATTGCCTTCACACTTCCATTGCAACTGTTGGATCATGTGTCCAGGAAGGCTGTTTCAAGGGTTAAAGGAAGGTTTCTGGTGAAAGAATTATCTAAAGATACATCCTAGTCTTCCTCCCCAATGTTGCATGGCACACAAAATATGACCTTCTCAGCAGATCTTGCTTTTTTCTTATTTCTTTTAAAATTTATGCGTTGAATTGAAATGATGGAGAGGGGAGGAAAGGAAGGGAGAGAGAAAGGGAGAAGGATGGGAGAATGGGGGAAGAAAGGGAGATTTTTAAGGATGGAGAATATTGACACTGATTAACCATTGAATTGCATTTGCCCTCTAGATGCCTCATCCTAACCCAATGTTGAGTGTTCAGACTACAAGATAGTAACCAGCTATGTCAAAATAATATGTGACAAAAGAACTATCAAAATATATGAATACTAAAAATGTACAGACTGAACATTTTCAACTCTAATTATGCGGGTGTACAAATCAGCAAAAGAGGTTATTTTGGGGACTGCATTTCATTGACTTCAGATTAGCAAAGATTTGAAAAGGCATTCATCGACTGTGACATCGTGCCTGTCTTTTTCATCCCTGAAAGACCGTTCTGTGAGACACTGTTATGATTCAAATGTCATTCACACTGGAGTGGCAGGAACAAAGCAGGATTTCCAATAGAAGAAGATTTAATTAAGAGAATAATATTTGCTTATTGTCAGTGCCTAATTAGTTTCCCTGGTATTCATGTTTATAAAGGTGGCTCTGTTATAATTACAGTTCAGCAAGAGGCAGTTATGTAATGGGTCTCATTGTAAAAAAAAAAAAAATACAGCTGAGATACTTGAAGGCCTTCTCCCTTCTTCCTTTACACTTACCAACTCACACACAATAGAGACATCAAATGGTTACATTTTACTTATGACCTTTTTCTTCACAGTATAAGAGGTACTAATAAGTTCAGTGAGGGAGAAAGTACTATTCTTTTACCATTCAATGAATCCAACTTCTGCAGCATACGTGTGTGAATTTGAGGGGTTACTAGAAGTTCACTGTATGTTTTCTTGCGTTTTAAAAATGATGCTTCTCTCTTGCTAAAAAAAAAAAAAATACAGCTGAGATACTTGAAGGCCTTCTCCCTTCTTCCTTTACACTTACCAACTCACACACAATAGAGACATCAAATGGTTACATTTTACTTATGACCTTTTTCTTCACAGTATAAGAGGTACTAATAAGTTCAGTGAGGGAGAAAGTACTATTCTTTTACCATTCAATGAATCCAACTTCTGCAGCATACGTGTGTGAATTTGAGGGGTTACTAGAAGTTCACTGTATGTTTTCTTGCGTTTTAAAAATGATGCTTCTCTCTTGCTTTCTTTTATGTGTGTACTTTCTGGAACGGTAGTGGAAATAGACTGAGATGAAAATAACATAGACGAGGTGCCAATGCATCCAAAAGAGCCCAGTTTTATTATTTTTATTTTTTAATTGGAGGATGATTGCTTTACAATGTGCCAGTGTCTGTTGTACAGCAGCATGAATCAGCTGTAAGTATACATATATCCCCTTCCCTTGAGCTTCCCTCCCACTGTCCCACCCCTCCATCCTAGACAATCCCACTTTAATGATACTCTGTGTTAATGGGGGAGGTAAATTGGGATCAAAACTATCAAATGATTTTCTGTGCTTATGTCTCAAAAGAGAATTTTGATCATGCCCATTTACTGCTACTTGCCATTAAGGAAATACATTAAATTTGATCAATAACATATCAGACCCTCCATTATATCTGATCCCTACAAACTCTTAATCTTTCTCCCACAGTTTTTATAATACCCTAACCTAAAACAGTTTAGTATACCTGCAGAAGAAACTAATGTTAGGTGTTGTTAGAGATGAGCCACACAATTTCAATGGCTTAATAAAGTAGAACTTCATTTTTGTTTTTATTCATGAAACTATCAATGAGGATCTTCCTGGTCACTAGGTGACTTATCATCACATGATGATTCAAGTCTCAGGTTGATTCCAGTTTCTAGAGTCAGATTTCTCTTCTCACCAAGATAGAAACAGGGGGCAAAAAGCATACTTAAAATTCTGGCCTAGCAGTGACATATGTACTTAAGCTCAATTTCCACTGGTAAGAATGAAGTCACGAGACACATGTCTGGGAACTACACCTTGTTGCTGGGCAACCTCTTCCCAGTGACAATTTCAGATTATGAAAAAGGAAGCACACATTTTGTTGCAAAGCCCATTGTCCTTTCTACATCATACCTATGGAGCATGCTGCTTCATTACTCTGTGTCATTTCATTTGGTGAATTCTCACTCAGCCTTCAAGCTACATTCAGGCATAATTTTTCTTTATAGTCATCTGTGATTTGCCCAGACAAGATAAGAAATTACCTCTTCCTTATAGCTATAACATAAGTAAATATTCCTAGTAGAGTAGGTAAAATGTGCATAACTATTTAATTGTCTGTCTTGTATGGTCATTTCTGGTATCATTTCTACTCTTTTGCTCTCACTGTCCCCCAGTTGCTTGATTTTCCTTCATTGCACTTTAATTATTATTTATGTTGTGATGAATTTATGTTTTGATCTATATTTCTAACATAATACTTTCTCCAGATCTTAAGGTGTATTAGGATTTTCAGAGAAATGGAACAATAGGGGAACAACGTATACATACATGTATAACTCATGAGTTATATTGAGCACTGAAGAATTGATGCTTTTGAACTGTGATGTTGGAGAAGACTCTTGAGAGTCCCTTGGACTGCAAGGAGATCCAACCAGTCCATTCTGAAGGAGATCAACCCTGGTATTTCTTCGGAAGGAATGATGCTAAAGCTGAAACTCC
>SJYX01003067.1:45642-56653 GCA_006410675.1 Oreotragus oreotragus | reverse complement strand
TTGAGCACCGAAGAATTGATGCTTTTGAACTGTGATGTTGGAGAAGACTCTTGAGAGTCCCTTGGACTGCAAGGAGATCCAACCAGTCCATTCTGAAGGAGATCAACCCTGGTATTTCTTCAGAAGGAATGATGCTAAAGCTGAAACTCCAGTACTTTGGCCACCTCATGTGAAGAGTTGACTCATTGGAAAAGACTTTGATGATTGGGGGGCAGGGGGAGAAGGTGACGATCGAGGATGAGATGGCTGGATGGCATCACTGACTCGATGGACGTGGGTCTGAGTGAACTCCGGGAGTTGGTGATGGACAGGGAGGCCTGGCGTGCTGCAATTCATGGGGTCGCAAAGAGTCGGACATGACCGAGCGACTGAACTGAACTGAACTGATTGACTAATGTATTTACAGAGGCCAAAAAGTCCTATACTGCCACTTACAAGCTGGAGACCTGGAAAGATTTTAGTATACAGTCACCCCTCAGTACCTGTAAAGGACTGGTTCTGGGACTCTCATGGATATGAAAATCCATGGATGCTTGACTCCCATATATAAAATGGATCAGTACCGTTGGCTCTCTGTATCTGCACTTTTCTCAAGTGCAAAGTCTAACCTGCACACGTGAGAGAGCTGACAACAATAGAAGTCCTGAGAGCCAGAAAGCCAACATATTCAGTCTGGATCTTAATGCCTGAAAGGAACATCTAGGGCAGAGAAGGTTGAAGCCCCAGCTCCAGTGGCCAGGCAGAGAACAAATTCAACCTTCCTCTTCCTTTGTGTTCTATCAGGCCTTTGCTCCATTGAGTGATGTCCTTCCACATTAGGGAGAAACATCTGCTATACTCAGTCTACCAAGTCAAATGCTGATTTTTTCCAGAAGCATTCTCACAGACCCCAAAATGGTGTTTAACTAGCACTCGGGATATCCCTTATACAGTCAGTGGATCTATGCATTTCACCATAAACATAAAGCAATACCTACTTGGGGATTTTTAATGTGAATGTATATTGTCACATATATATATATATTGCCGCATTGCAGACCACCCCACAACTTACTGGCATGATAACCATTGTAGTGTGTTCATGATTTTGAAGTTCGGGATTCCAGACAGAGCTAAGGAGAGTATGTCATCTATACTCCACATGGGGTGGAACTAAGTTATGGTGCCCAGAATTTCTAGAGGTGGTTTGGTTTAATTAACTGGGTCTATGTATTTGGGCCTTCAGTTCTGACGGTCAGCTGGATTATGTGGTTCTTCTTCCTGTTATTTTTGCTGTTTGGAATAGCCAAGTTGCCTTCTTCACCCTCAGAACCAATCAATATATACACAGGGATGTCTGGGACTCTCTCTCTCTCTCTCAACCACTTGGTTTAATTTTGTGGAGCTTTTCCTGGAGGTAAAGAGAAGTTTCATTTTAGAGCCAAACAATTCCTTAACAATTCCTCTAAATTATTCTCAAAACTCAATAGTTACTTATTTTAACATAGTAAGCTCAAAGAACCTAACTCCCATTTTCTTAATATTTTGCCTACCATTTCCCAGCCAGATCCATGAGTCAACAACCTACACTTTCTTTTTTGCACATTTCCTTGTGCAGCAGTGTTGCTAAATATTTTGTCTCTGTGTAACAAGTACGTCCTTTCCTCAAGTCTTCAATAGCATTTTTCTCATTGTTCTTCAGGACTTCCTTAACAGTCTTCTGAAGGAACATCTGGCTTCTACTCACTATTTCAAAGTCAAGGCCATCAGCCTGAAATTTTTATTATGGTGGCATATCATTTCCAGATAACACATTTTGTTATGGATGACTTCTGCTGTGTTATAAACTGCCCCAGAATTAGTGCATAACAGCAACTTTTTCATATGCTCATTATTTTGTTTTAATTATAAATTTTATGTAGGGCACAATGGTGATGGACTTTTCTCTGCTTTGCAATTACTTGGACTCTTAGCTGAGGTGACTCAATTAGCTGGAGATAGCAAAGACAGCTTGATGAGTCCTAAGCCTTTAACTATCTGACTTCAGTGCATTCTTTGGTCTCAATTTATTTCTATCTAACTACACAAAGATCCTCCTTATCTCACTGTGTATATTCTTGTTTTATCCTAGTGTTCTGGACTTCCTTTTTATTACTCTTTTTACTTAAAAAAAAAACAAAAACAACTTCTTATTTGATCCTTTATCCAATGAAACTGAAATATATTTGAAGGGAGCAATCACATATCACTCTAATTCACCATTCTATCTCTACCTCTAATACATTGCTTGCTACATGGCAGGTGCTCACTAAATGTTTAATAAATTTTGAAGCCATCGATTGCTTTTTAGTTCCCACTGGCAAACAGAATGATCTCAGTGGCAGTTCATCTCAGTGACAAAGATGTGTATTTGTCCAGATCTAAACATACACATAATTTACTGAAGATATGTTAAGACTGGTTAGCCAGAGGGAAACTCAAGTCATGATTGAGATTTTAACCATTAAGATAGTATGCAGAATGTAATCTAAAAACATTGTAAGGCTAGAAATAATGAATCACAATATCAAAAGGTGAGATGAAATTAACATTCCAAAAAATGAAAACAGATAAAACACTAGAGCAAACAGTTAGTGCTAAGGCAATAGATGGATGCACTGTCCCAGCTTTTTTGCTTGGGGAGAGGACCTTCATAGATATGAGAGCACTTCAAGGAGTTTTTGAGACTGTCCCCATTTAGTTGCAGACATGGTGAAAAGCCTAGCATTTCCAATATCATCTCTTTTGTGCAAATATCTCTGTAAATGAGTAACCAGGATGTCACCCCCGCTTGTCTTTGTGTGCATTCTCTAGAACTCTTCTGGGCTTTAAACTTATGTTGGGATGTAGTTGGAACTGGACAGAAGTGAGTAAGTTAAAAAGATGTTGATAACGTTATAAGTGAGGAAGAATAATGGATAATGATATTTAAATAAAGTCTAAACCATTGTTAATTTTCTAAAATTATTGAAAAGCATTTATGTTTATTAATTATAGTCAGGTCAATTTAAAGATTCCATCAAGACTTCCTTCCAGTAGTTAAGTTGTCTGCCACTAAAATGATCTCCCAGAGGCTATAACTCACACACTTGAAAATCTTAGAGACTATCTATTCCTAATTAGCCTACCTAGAACACACTTCTGAGAAGGCAGTGGCATCCCACTCCACTACTCTTGCCTGGAAAAGGAAATGGCAACCCACTCCAGTGTTCTTGCCTGGAGAATCTCAGGGACGGGGAGCCTGGTGGGCTGCCGTCTATGGGGTCGCATAGAGTCGGACATGACTGAAGCGACTTGGCATCAGCAGCAGCAGCAGCAGCAGAACACACTTCTATCCAGGTAAGATCCCCAAACATGACTTAACTAGTGATTACTCCTAGTTGATTTCCTCTGTCTCAAATTCTGTTCCCCTCTCAAATTCTGAGCTCCAAGAGCACAGAGGTACTGGTTTTCTTACCCAAGCTTTATCATCACTGAGTAGAGTTCCTGTCACTGTGCATTGATTTAATCACTAGTGATATGCTTGAATTCTATTGATTCTCCCTTCCACTCCCAAAGAGTTAGAAGGTACTGAACACAGTATATAGAAATAGGCCATCTGTTTTTCTCCTATCAACATTATTTTACACTTTATTTTCTCAAGTCTATTCAGTGTCAATTTTTCAGGCTACTAGCTCAATATAGAACTAATATACAAAGTCCATTTGGATCATGAATTCTCCATTCCATTTTTTATATAGTTAACTACAGACTATTTACGATATGAGTTGTTTTTTTTTTAATTCTAAACAAAATGTAGTTGAAGAGAAAAATCACATTTCCCTAGTATCTGGCAATACAATGCATAAACATGATGTACACTTGAAATCCGGCAAAAATCACATTTCCCATCATATCTGGTAATACCATGCATAAACGTGATGTACACTTGAAATCTCTAGATATTATATTTAACTTAGACTTGAGGTCCTAAGTCTTAATGACCAGGCTTTCTGAGATGTTCATCCTGGTTATAATCCTCAAATTTGGATCAAATAAAATTTGCCATTTCTTTCTTAAAAAGTAATAATGACCAAATTTTAGAGGTATTTAATTCTGATCTTAGTAGCCAGGAAAGAAAAATAGAGAAGAAAAAGCAAACATATTTGAAGCCTGTGTTCTACAAATGTTATACATAATAGTAGCACCTCAATGCAGTAGGTACCCCAACTGATCAACAAAGATTGTGTAAGTTTTAGTATTAATAGTGTAGTCTTGAGCACATGAGAATAACTGAAAAAATGAGTTCAGCTTCTGACAGTCCTTCGTCTTTCTACCATACCACAACATGTGGTGAAGACAATCATTGTGAATGTGGGGTCATTCTCTAGATCTGATGTACTGCTCTTTCATAGACAGGCACTTACATAATCACAACTACACCTTGCGGTACTTAAGCTCCTTGAAATACATATATATGTATATTGCTATTTGTTAAATAAGTAAAATGCCTGCAGGCCATTAGTAATCTACTGCTCTTAGATGATGGAATTATATCTTGTGGTAGAGGCTATTTCAGGTATCTCTGTAGCAAAAAAAGAAAAAAGAAATTCTAGATCAAGTTCTGCAGCAACTGACACTGTTTCCTGATCCTCAGCTTGGAGGACAACTGTGTTCTCTCAGTTATCACTCTCCTCCAAATGGTTGTAATCTCACATTTGCAATCACATCTCTAAATGTCTGGGTCACAGTGAGAAGCAGCTGATACAGATAAATTACAAAGATAACCTTTTGCTGAGATTGTTAGTGTGATTGATAGGAATCATCACACAAATTAGAAATCATTAGGTTTCTTATTGGTAAAATGGGATCCCCAACAAGCCACACCAACAAGGAGAGGAAGAAAAGGTCTCCAAGGAACAGTGGGTCATCCCCTGTCTGGACTTCTGAGAGTTTCAGTATATCATGCTAAAGTGAAAGAATCATGGGCAAGAGAAATAAAGCTATAGAGCTGTGGTTCTCAGGCTTAAGCATCATCAGAATTACTTGGAGGCGTGAGCAGGTCTTGCACTGGGCCTCAGAATCTGCATTTCTGACAGATTCCTGGACAATGCTAGACTGCTGATTTGGGGCAACTCTGAAAGCCACTGCCTGAGAATAATGCTTGATATAGGCTCTAAAGTCAAACCCCCTAGGACTGAAACCTCCCACTTTCCCTGAAGGCTCCATGTAAGTTTATTCACCACTTTGAGCCAAATTTCTTCACCTTCTAAATAGTAATTAAAATAGAGTAAGTGGTGGCAAGAAGAAAGTCCACATACTCTAAAGAATATTTATACAAGGTCCATGGAGGCTGGTTTCCTTAAATGGCAAGTATCCATGTGCTAGTTGCAGGTGAACAGTGAAGGGACTCAGCTGTACATACACATATATCAATTCTCTCTCAAAACTCCCCTCCCATCCAGTTCTATTTTCAGTATAAAAGTGTGTACATGACCTTCCCAAACTCCGTAACTATCCCTTCTCCCTGGCAACCATAAGTTCACTTTCTAAGTCTGTGAGTCTCTTTCTGTTTTGTAACTTTATTTGTATCATTTCTTTTTAGGTTCTATATATAAAGGATGCCATATGACATTTCTCCTTCTCTGTCTTATTTCATGAGTATGACAGTCTCTAGGTCTATCCATGTTGTGGCAAATGGCATTATTTAATTCTCTTTTAATGGCTGAGATATATTCCATTGAATATATACATCACATCTTCTTTTCCATTCCTCTGTCAGTAGACATTTAGGTTACTTTGAATGCCTTTTCTAGGCTAAGGGCTTTTCCACACATTATTTTATACAGTCTCAACTTACTCATTGTAAAGACACTGCTGCTGCTGCTGCTAAGTCACTTCAGTCGTGTCCGACTCTGTGTGACCCTATAGACGGCAGCCCAAGAGGCACCCCCATCCCTGGGATTCTCCAGGCAAGAACACTGGAGTGGGTTGCCATTTCCTTCTCCAAAGCATGAAAGAGAAAAGTGAAAGTGAAGTCGCTCAGTCTGTCCGACTGTTAGCAACCCCATGGACTGCAGCCCACCAGGCTACTCCATCCATGGGATTTTCCAGGCAAGAGTACTGGGGTAGGGTGCCATTGCCTTCCCCTGTAAAGACACTGGAGATTAATAATTACTATCCATCTTCAGTTCAGTTTAGTCTCTCAGTTGTGTCCGACTCTTTGCCACCCCGTGAATCACAGCATGCCAGGCCTCCCTGTCCATCACCAACTCCCAGAATTCACTCAGACTCATGTCCATTGAGTCAGTGATGCCATCCAGCCATCTCATCCTCTGTCGAACCCTTCTCCTCCTGCCCCTAATCTCTCCCAGCATGCGGGTCTTTTCCAGTGAATCACCTCTTCGCATGATGTGGCCAAAGTATTGGAGTTTCAGCTTCAGCGTCAGTCCTTCCAATGAACACCCAGGACTGATCTCCTTTAGGATAGACTGGTTGGATCTCCTTGCAGTCCAAGGGACTCTCAAGAGTCTTCTCCAGCACCACAGTTCAAAAGCATCAATTTTTCGGTTCTCAGCTTTCTTCACAGTCCAACTCACATCCACACATGACCACTGGAAAAACCATAGCCTTGACTACATGGATATTTGTTGGCAAAGTAATGTCTCTGCTTCTGAATATGCTATCTAGGTTGGTCATAACTTTCCTTCCAAGGGGCAAGTGTCTTTTAATTTCATGGCTGCAGTCACCATCTGCAGTGATTTTGGAGCCAAAAAAATAAAGTATGACACCGTTTCCACTGTTTCCCCATCTATTTCCCATGAAGGGATGGGACTGGATGCCATGGTCTTCGTTTTCTGAATGTTGAGCTTTAAGCCAACTTTTTCGCTCTCCTCCTTCACTTTCATCAAGAGGATTTTTAGCTCCTCTTCACTTTCTGCCATAAGGGTGGTGTCATCTGCATATCTGAGCTTATTGATATTTCTCCCAGCAATCTTGATTCCAGCTTGTGCTTCTTCCAGCCCAGCGTTTTTTATGATATACTCTGCATATAAGTTAAATAAGAAGGGTAACAATATACAGCCTTGATGTACTCCTTTTCCTATCTACAACCAGTCTGTTCCATGTCCAGTGCTATTGCTTCCTGACCTGCATATATAGAGAAGGAAATCTGAACTTAGGCTAAGTTCTTCAGGGTTACCCAGATAGTAAATATGAGTGCCAGAATTTGAACCCAAATTGTCTAATGCCCAAAATTTGCTCCATTAATTCCTAGTTTCCTCCTGATTAATACTTGGTAGACTTTTGCTTGACAGCTGAAACATCACTGATGACCACTGAGAAAAGCAGCCGGTTCATCTCTGGTTAGAAACCCATTTCTCTACAACTATAACTTATTTTCTTGTGTAGGTCAGGTCTTAGGTGCCTGGTCATCTGTGTTCTTGTCGTGTTAAATTTGCTTTCAGCTGTCATTTTTGGGAGACAAATATCAGAAAGTGAAATTTACACTTCATCCTGGCAGAACTTTGTCTCTTGTAGAAACTCTCAATAGTCCTCATGTGGGCATGGCCCAGTGTCTATCACATGACCAGTAGGGCTTGATATTGCCCACATCTGTAAACAGCTTCTGGCTAGCATGTCCAGAGACAGTGGTTGGCCTCTACTGATATTTACTGAGAAGGTCTGATAATTATCTTGACTGTTCACAAATCCGACCCCCCTCCATGAAGACATATGATGGGGATGGGTATTACTTCATCACTTTGCCAGTTTGAAGATGATTTTTCCTTACAACATGTCTTTGACTGGTCTACAGAAGAAATATTGTTTCTCCCTAATAATTCTACCTTATCATATGAAAAACAATAATGTTCATCTTATGTGTGTGCATCAAAATGTGTATACCAGGTTTTACTTATAATGTGTCTTTGCACTGGGCTAATACTAAAAAATTATTTTTTCCATTCTCATAATTAATGCTGCCATGACAACATTGTTTCCTGACATCATATTTCAGCCCTAATATCTAGAAGGAATGAGGAACAAGTTTTCAAATTCGATGTTAAGAAGGAGTGGGGTGGGACTTTCCTGGCAGTCTGGGGGTTAAGAGTCTGCCTTCCAGTGCAGGGTATGCAGGTTTGATCCCTGGTTGAGGAGCTAAGATTCCACATGCTTCTCAGCCAAAAAAAATAAAAATAAAACAGAAAACAGAAACAATATTGTAACAAATAAAGACTTTAAAACAGCCCACGTTAAAAAAAAATCTTTAAAAAATGGGGGAAAGTAAGTGGCAAAATTTGCAGAAATAATGAATTTCTGTGAAGCTACATACCATGGTACTGCTATGATATGGGGAGAAAAATTACAATTAGAGCCAATAGAGAAAAAACTGTAGTATAAAAACCTTTATGTTTCAGATAATACACAATGAGGTCTGAGATACTAAGTGACTTGTCTTAGCATCACTGTTACAAAGAAGCAGATTTGGTTTCCTGGCTCCCAGTCAGTATTCTTCCCCCAGAACACTGCACTGATTTATAGTATCTAATGGGTCTCTTTCATTCTTTAATTCTGGAATTGACATTTCCCTGTATCAGTGTCATACCTGTTTGTATTACATAAGTGGCCTTTATATAATTTAAGCAATCTTTCCCATTCACATACACAGGAGATTAGAATAGATTCCAACAGTAGGTATGTGTCTATACATGCACATACTTATGCTTGTTGGATTTGTTTGGCAATTACAAATGGCTTGCTGTTTGTGCATACTGATATAAAAGAGTTTTAAACCTTTTGAAATGCACTGACTTCCCTCTTGGAGGTTGTGAGTGGGAGGTTTGGACTAAAGCTGATGAACAACATCCTGGGGCAGATAGAACAGGAAATAAAACAGAAACCAGTTTCCTTCATTTTTTTTTTGCCAGGGATTGAGTTGTTCCAGGAACAACTATATTAAAAAGGGAACAAAATGAATTTTAAAAATCTGCATTTCTTCACCATGAGGAGGATATCAGCATTGTGTGGAAACGTTTGTGATTTACATAGAAATAACTTTTCCTTAGAGCATCACAATATGATTTACAGATATAATGGAAAGAAAATATTACTTGCATTTTTTTGGTTGAAGAAAGCCATGCCATATAATCTAGGGGAAATGGTACACTTAATTTCTCAAAGTGGCATCGACAGGTAAGACCAAGAGAATGATAACTGCTCCAGAGATGTTTTTTTGACTATGTTATATAACTCAACATCTAGCCACCCTCAAATTTTACTTTTGCTTTGAAAGGAGAATGTGATAATTATCTAAGTGAAATTTGTCAGTATAATATTTTTAACTCAAATTTTCTGTTCGCTGGCTGTCATTGATGTCCCACATTGATGCCTGTTTGGGAGCCATGCCACTGGTGCGAGCCACCCACCCCCAGTCTTGTAGTTTGAGTGAAGAAGTCTATACCAAGCTGCAGAGATGGGCGTAGGACTTAGGCCTGTAGAATCAGAGTATTGTATTCACTTATTTACAATAATTAGTTAAGGAATCATCTGATTACAACTAAATAGAAGTCATTAAAAGTAACCTTAGGAGTCTTTCTGGAACCACAGTAAAATCTACCTTGTCATGCCTAAGCTGGAATGATCTAAAAACGGCTCTCAAGTGACTGGTGGTAAAGAATTATTTTGATCAATTATTCTTATTTTCATGGAAATGAAACCTGAAATAAAGGAAGCACACTGGTTGGGAAGGAAAGAGATAAGACACAGACATTAAGGGTTCTGCTGTAAAGAATAATCCAAGCACATTTCAACTGTAATAAATAAATTTTTAAAGTGAAGAAAATAGGGGGGCGGTCCTAAGATGGCAGAGGAATAGGACGGGGAGACCACTTTCTCCCTCACAAGTTCATCAAAAGAACATTTCAAAGCTGAGTAAATTCCACAAAACAACTTCTGAATGCTGGCAAAGGACATCAGGCACCCAGAAAAGCAGATCATTGGCTTCAAAAACAGGTAGGAAAACATATAAAAGACAAAAAAAAGAGACAAAGGAGGTAGGGAGGGAGCTCCATCCTGGGAAGGGAGTCCCGTCCCGGGAAGAGACTCTTAAGAAGAGAGGTTTCCAAACACCAGGAAACATTCTTGCTGCTGAGTCTGTGCCGAGCCTTAGAAGCACAGAGGGCAACATAGCAGGAAGGAAAAATAAATAAATAATTAAAACCAACATTACGAGCCCAACAGTAACTCCCCTAGCGGAAAAGCAGTGCAGACGCCTGCATCCGCCACTAGCAAGTGGAGGCTGGGCAGGGAGGTGCGGGAGGCTCAGGCTGCAGTGCTTTTTTTTTTTTGAGAATCGGACCGGAATGCCCCACGCGTAACCAGAGCAAACTAACTTCGGCTAGCAAACCAGACTGTGGTATAGCTACCACGTGAAACACTCAAACATAAGACACCGCCAGGACCACTCACAGAACAAATGACAGAGTGGAAATAGCCGGCTGCAGAACATCCCCCTCTGGTGACAGGCAGCCAGAGCTGGAAGGGTGCAATCGCAGCCCAAGAGAGACATTACCTACCAAAATGCAAGCAAGCTTCTTTGCTAACTAAGACTTCTGGGGGTTCTGGACAGTCATCATCCGCCTAAGAGGGAACGCCAGCGGTACACCCAGAAAACTGAGCAGCAAGGAAAGGCGATCAGTTGCAGCGACTGCGCTTGCCAAACTCCTGAGCTACTCGGACCTGGGAAGGGCACAAAATGCAGGCCCAACCAAATCCGCACCTCTGAGGGCTACCTGAGCGCTGAGCCTGAGCGGCTTAGACAGGGGAGGTGCATGAAGCCTAGGGCTGGCCTCAGACGGTTCCCTGGCAGAGCAACGCAAAGCCTGAGCGGTATGCACTGCGAGCAGGGGCAGGCCCAGCGTGGATGAGACACTGCAAACACACACCAGTATTATTTGTTTGCAGCATCCCTCCCTCCCTACAGTGCGATTGAACAAGTGAGCCTAAAAAAAAAAAA
>SJYX01003067.1:26473-37525 GCA_006410675.1 Oreotragus oreotragus | reverse complement strand
GTGGGATGATTTGGGAGAATGGCATTGAAACATGTATACTATCATGTAAGAAACGAAGCGCCAGTCTATGTTTGATACAGGATGCTTGGGGCTGGCGCACGGGGATGATCCAGAGAGATGATATGGGGTGGGAGGTGGGAGGGGGATTCAGGATTGGGAGCTCGTATACACCTGTGGCAGATTCATGTCAATGTATGGCAAAACCAATACAGTATTGTAAAGTAAAATAAAATAAAAATTAAAAAAAATAAAGTGAAAATAAATTTGGTTGAAATTAGAAAGTATAAGCTTTTTTCTGCCTCCTATAATTGATAAAATATTAGGTAATATATTTTTATAGTCTTTAAATGAGTTAATTAGGCAATTTCTCAATGTCAGTTTTGCTAGGCATTGCATAGAAACTGAAATCAGTGTCCCATTGCAGAAAAGTTGTTTCCAAGAAAATGTTTTATTTGAATAATGTTATTTGCCATTTAGCACATTTTAGATGTAATTGTATGATATTCCTTTTATATTTTTTGTTAGTGAAATATTTTCTCTCAATTAATCAAGCCACAACATTATCAAAATTTTCACATACAGAATGGGAAATTTCCACACATCTCAATAACTATTTTGGACACTTGTAGTTAAACACATTAAGATGCTTATTAGTGGAGAGTTGTGGAATGAGTCTCAATTAGTGAATTAGACTGTATTCATTACACTTCACCAAATGCTCATTAGCAGATTGTTTGATTTTTTTTTTTTTCATACCCATGCTAGAGGAAAAAAAAAAAAATAAGGATGGATGGAAGGGGGGAGCTAGTTTGCCTTAAAAGCAATATGAAAACATAGTTACATGATAGTCTTTTTGCTTACAGCTGCCTAGAGCAAAAAAAAAAAAATGCTTATAGCCTTCATCAGTAAGGCTGTAGAATTAGGTATTAGAAGGAAGGGCTAATTCTTCTGTGCCACTAGAGAAACCATTTGGCATATATATTTCCTAAGTCTTTTATTTTCAAAAGCAAGTGTATGCAAAGCAGATCAGTTTGGGGGGAGAGGGGAAGCAAGGTTCATCTGATGGTTCAATTTGGCTGAATTATACCCTGATGACCTGGGCAAATCTTTTCAGAATATGCATCAATCTAGGATTCTTCCATCCAAATTTCCCAGCTTTCTTGATCTCACTGGGGGACGGAATTTAACTATAGTTTGATGGTTCTCCAAGGCTTTCCAACTCCCCATTTTATATTTCCTCCAAAATATTTGCATGTTTAATTCCATATGACTGTCTGCTTCCTGGAAGATGCAGACTGACACAATAAACAAAGAAGTTTATCGCAGAAATATCCTAGAAAATCTCTAGCATAAGCATGTCTCTCTAGCCCCAGGAGACCTAAACCATAGCTGAGGATGGGAGTAAATTTATCTACTTAAAACAAACAAATTGCAAAACAAAAAAACAAACAGGATGATCAAGGGGAAGTTTACCTAATAATGTAAGAGATTTACAAACCTCTTCTCCTATAGACTCCCCAGTTGGAGATTTCTTCTCTTGGGAAATAATCAGTAAAAGAAAAATAACTGTAAATAGAGATAATTCAAATGCCCACTCTTTAAAGCACCAGTTGTAGTCTTCAGCTCAGTTCAGTTCAGTTTCTCAGTCGTGTCTGACTCTTTGCAACTCTGTGGACTGCACACCAGGCTTCCCTGTCCATCACCAACTCCCAGGGCTTACTCAAACTCATTTCCAGCAAGTCGGTGATGCCATCCTCCCATTTCATTCTCTGTCGTCCCATTCTCCTCCCACCTTCAATCTTTCCCAGCATCAGGGTCTTTTCTAACGAGTCAGCTCTTCGCATCAGGTGGCCAAAGTATTGGAGTTTCAGCTTCAACATCAGTCCTTCCAATGAATATTCAGGAATGATTTCCTTGAGGATGGACTGGATTGATCTCCTTGCAGTCCAAGGGACTCTCAACAGTCTTCTCCAACACCACAGTTCCAAAGCATCAATTCTTTGGCACTCAGCTTTCTTTATAGTCCAAATCTCAAATCCATATATGACCACTGGAAAAACCATAGCCTTGCCTGGACAGACCTTTGTTGGTGAAGTAATGCCTGTGCTTTTTAATATGCTGTCTAGGTTGGCCATAGGAGCAAGTGTCTTTTAAGTGTCTTTCAAAGAGCAAGTGTCTTTTAATTTCATTGGTGCAGTCACCATCTGCAGTGAATTTGAGCCCCCCAAAATAAAGTCTCTCATTGTTTCCACTGTTTCCCCATCTATTTGCAATGAGGTAATGGGACCGGATACCATGATCTTAGTTTTCTAAATGTTGAGTTTTAAGCTAGCTTTTTCACTCTCCTATCCCATTCTCCTCCCACCTTCAATCTTTCCCAGCATCAGGGTCTTTTCTAACGAGTCAGCTCTTCGCATCAGGTGGCCAAAGTATTGGAGTTTCAGCTTCAACATCAGTCCTTCCAATGAATATTCAGGAATGATTTCCTTGAGGATGGACTGGATTGATCTCCTTGCAGTCCAAGGGACTCTCAACAGTCTTCTCCAACACCACAGTTCCAAAGCATCAATTCTTTGGCACTCAGCTTTCTTTATAGTCCAAATCTCAAATCCATATATGACCACTGGAAAAACCATAGCCTTGCCTGGACAGACCTTTGTTGGCGAAGTAATGCCTGTGCTTTTTAATATGCTGTCTAGGTTGGCCATAGGAGCAAGTGTCTTTTAAGTGTCTTTCAAAGAGCAAGTGTCTTTTAATTTCATTGGTGCAGTCACCATCTGCAGTGAATTTGAGCCCCCCAAAATAAAGTCTCTCATTGTTTCCACTGTTTCCCCATCTATTTGCAATGAGGTAATGGGACCGGATACCATGATCTTAGTTTTCTAAATGTTGAGTTTTAAGCTAGCTTTTTCACTCTCCTTCCCCGTTAATCAAGAGGCTGTTTAGTTCTTCTTCCCTTTGTGCCATAAGGGTGGTGTCAGCTACGTATCTGAGGTTATTGATATTTCTCTCAGCAATCTTGATTCCAGCTTGTGCTTCATTGAGCCCAACATTTCTCATGATGTACTCTGCATATAAGTTAAATAAGCAGGGTGACAACATACAGACTTGATGTACTCCTTTCTTGATTTGGAAGCAGTCTGTTCATCCATGTGCAGATCTAACTATTGCTTCTTGACCTGCATGCAGATTTCTTAGGAGGCAGGCCAGGTGGTCTGGTATTCCCATCTCTTTCAGAATTTTCCATAGTTTGTTGTGGTCCACACAGTCAAAGATTTTGGCATAGTCAATGAAGCAGAAGTAGATGTTTTTCTGGAATTCCCTTGCTTTATTGGTGATCCAGTGGATGTTGGCAATTTGACCTCGGGTTCCTTTGCATTTTCTAAATCCAGCTTGAACATCTGGAAGTTCATGGTTCAGGTACTGTTGAAGCCTGGTTTGGAGAATTTTAAGAATTACTTTGCTAGAGTGCAAGATGAGTGCAATTGTGCAATGGTTTCAGCTTTCTTTGGGATTGGAATGAAAACTGACCTTTTCTAGTCCCATGGCCACTGCTGAGTTTTCCAAATTTGCTGGCATATGGAGTGCAGCACTTTCACAGCATCATCTTTTAGGATTTGAAATAGCTCAAATGAAATTCCATCACCTTCACTAGCTTTGTTTGTAGTGATGCTTCCTAAAGTCCACTTGACTTCGCATTCCTGGATGTCTGGCTCTAAGTTAGTGATCACACCATCATGGTTATCTGGGTCATTAGGATCTTTTTTATATAGTTCTTCTGTGCGTTCTTGCTACCTCGTCTTAATATCTTCTGCTTCTGTTAGGTCCATAGCATTTCTGGCCTTTCTTGTGCCCATCTTTGCATGAAATGTTCCCTTGGTCTCCCTAATTTGCTTTAAGATATCTCTAGACTTTCCTATTCTACTTTTTCACTTTATTTCTTTGCATTGCTCACTGAGGAAGGCTTTCTTATCTCTCTGTGTTATTCTTTGGAACTCTGCATTCAAATGGGTGTATCTTTCCTTTTTTCCTTTGCCTTTAGCTTCTCGTCTTTTCTCAGCTATTTGTAAGGCCTCCTCAGAAAATCATTTTGCTGTTTTGAATTTCTTTTTCTTGGGGATGGTCTTGATCACTGCCTCCTGTACAATGTCATGAACCCTGTCCATAGTTCTTCAGGCACTGTCTATCAGATCTAATCCCTTGAATCTATTTGCCACTTCCACTGTATAATCGTAAAGGATTTGATTTAGATCATACCTGAATGGTCTAGTGGTTTTCCCTACTTTCTTCAATTTAAGTCTGAATTTGGCAATAAGGAGTTCATGATCTGAGCTGCAGTCAGCTCCCAGTCTTGTTTTTGCTGACTGTGTGGAGCTTCTCCATTTTGGCTGCAAAGAATATAATCAGTCTGATTTTGATATTGACCATCTGGTGATGTCCATGTGTAGAGAGTGTTTGCTATGAATAGTGCATTCTCTTGGCAAAACTCTGTTAGCCTTTGCCCTGCTTCATTTGTTCTCCAAGGCCAAATTTCCCTGTTACTCCAGGTATCTTTTGACTTCCTACATTTGCATTCCATTCCCCTATAATGAAAAAGACATCTTTTTTGGGGTCTTATTGAAGGTCTTGCAGATCTTCATAGAACCATTTAACTCAGCTTCTTCAGCATTACTGATTGAGGCATAGACTTGGATTACCGTGATATTGAATGGTTTGCCTTGGAAAGGAACAGAGAGTTTCTTTTTTTTTAGAGGTTGCATCTGAGTACTACATTTTGGACTCTTTTGTTGACTATGATGACCACCCTATTTCTTCCAAGGAATTCTTGCCCGCATTAATAGATATAACGGTCATCTGAGTTAAATTCACCCATTCTAGTCCATTTTAGTTCGCTGATTCCTAAAATGTAGATGATCACTCTTGCCATCTGTTTGACCACTTCCAATTTACCTTTATTCGTGGACCTAACATTCCAGGTTACTATGCAGTATTGTTCTTTATAGCTTTGAACTTTATTTCCATCACCAGTCCTATCCAAAGCTGAGTTTTGCTTTGGCTCCATCTCTTCATTCTTTATGGAGTTTTTTCTCCACTCTTCTCCAGTAGCATATTGAGCACCTACCAACCTGGGGAGTTCATCTTTCAGTGTCCTATCTTTTTGCTTTCATACTGTCCTTGGGGTTCTCAAGGCAAGAATACTGAAGTGGTTTGTGACTCCCTGCTCCAGTGGACCATGTTTTGTCAGAACTCTCCACCATGACCCGTCCATCTTTGGTGGCCCTACACAGCATGGCTCATAGTTTCGTTGAGTTAGAAAAAGCTGTCATCCATGTGATCTGTTTGATTAGTTTTCTGTGATTGTGGTTTTCATTCTGTCTACTCTCTGATGGATAAGGATAAGAGGCTTATGGAAGCTTCCTGATGAATGACACTAACTGAGGGGGAAATTGGGTCTGATGGGTGGGGCCATGCTCAGTAAATCTTTAATCCAGTTTTCTGTGATGGGTGGGGCTGTGTTCCTTCACTGTTGTTTGACCTGAAACCAAACTGTGGTGGAGATAATGAAAATAATTGCAACCTCCTTCAAAAGGCCCTGTGCATGCACTGTTGCCCTCAGTGCCCCTGACCCTAAAGCAGGCCAGTGCTGACCCATGCCTCCACCAGAGTCTCCTGGGCACTTACAGGCAAGTCTGGGTCAGTCTCTTGTGGGGTCACTGCTTCTTTCTCCTGGGTCCTGGTTCACACAAGATTTTGTTTGTGCCCTCCATGAGTCTGTTTCCCCAGTCCTGTGTAAGTTTTGGCAGCTCTGTGGTGGGGTTAATGATGACCTCCTCCAAGAGGGCTTATGCCGTAGCCGGGTCTGCTGCACCCAGAGCCCCTGTCCCTGTGGCAGGCCACTGCTGACCTGTACCTCCACAGGAGACACTCAAACACTCAAAGGCAGGTCTGGCTCAGTCTCTGTAGGGTCTCCTGGTGAGCACAAGGTTTTGTTTGAGCATCTCTGGTGGGTATGGGGTTTGACTGTAAACACAATTTGCCCCTCCTACTGTTTCCTGGGGCTTTTCCAGCAAGTCTTGAAACACTATAATAGGTGGCCTTCCCACTGTAAAGTTCTATCTTTGTAACAATATTCTAGTACCTCACTTTTAATAGAACTGAACTGCAAATCATCACTGAACATCTGAGAAAATCCATTAAAAATAAAGCCACCAATGTAGACAAACATCAAAAATGGGGTTATAGAGAAAATAAGAAAATGTAAAATAGGAAATATGGAGAAAATAAAAAAATGGGAAAAAGAAAACATTTTTTAAAATCACAACTGATATCCTCAAAATGAGAAGAGTGTTGGAATATAACAGTAACCCAATGTTTCAGAAAGCAAAAAAAAATAAAAAAGAAAGAAAGAAAAAAAGAATGAATATTGTAAATTATAGATTGGTTGTATTTTTTATTCATTAAATTTCCCATTCCAATAAGAATAACTTTAAGAAACAGCAGATAAAATAGAGCAGAATAAATTATTTGGGGAAATAATATAAAAATTTTATCATAATTAACATGAGTTTTAGTTTATTTCAGATAATTCAATTGATGATTACTATTGTTACTACTACTATTATGTATTTTGTTTTCTATGAGCTGAGCCCTGTCTTAGGACCCCTACTTATCTTGTCTCTAATATCTATAATCATTATATGAGAATAAAATATCAATCCCCATTATAGAGTTGAAGTTATAGAGAGGATAGGGAATCTTCAGTAAAGCCAAAACATGACAGACAGATCTTTCAATTCAGATAAATATGTATTTAAAACCATCTGAGTTGCAGGCATTCTGGGGAATGAAGAAAGCAAATATTTTCTGGTCCTCATATCCTCAAAATATAATGCAGGAAAGGCATTTCCTCAACTAACTGAGGACTTAACAATGTAGCATATGTGAAAGGGACTGACTGAATTTTCCTGGTGAAAAGAAAGACTTCTTTACTGAAGTGGTAATTAGAGTGTGGCTCAAAGGTGGAGTAGAATTTCACTGAAACTAGTTTGATTTCTGAGTGAGGAAAGAGCATTAGTGAAGGTCTATCATTGTGAAAATTCAATTTTCAGAAAAAGTAGAATTTAAAATAACACAAAAAAGCAAACTCAAAGCAATAGTACATAATAAAAGCAAAGTAATATCAAGAAGATATAGCAAACAATCTTTATGCAGTCAGTACAGAGACTAGAAAGATATAAAGCAAAAATAGAACAAAAATCCCAGAGGAGATGGAAATGGACAATGGAGGATTTATATTTAGCTGTATCAGATATTGATCAAGTAGAAAGTTATAAGGTTGTATATTTGGAGAACATATTAAGAACTTATTCATGAGTGGCTATAATATACAAAACTTGGAAAGAATAAAGCACAAAATAAAACCATAGAAATAAAATTTGAAACTATGCTAATATTCTATACTCATTACTCTTAGAACCAAAAAGAACGATGCAATCAGATCTGCTTTTAGAAAATAATAGAGGCAATAATGGGAAAAAACCGTCAGATATAGTAAAACCAGAGGTATATTATATATAATAATATATAATTATATATAATATAGTAATATCTCATTGTAGTTTTGACTTGCATTTCTCTAATATTGAGTGATCTTGAGCATCTTTTCATGAGTTTGTTAGCCAATATGTCTTCTTTGGAGAAGTATCTGTTTAGATCTTTTTCCTACTTTTTGATTGGTTTGTTTGTTTTTCTGGTATTGAGCTGGATGAGCTGCTTGTATGTGTTGGAAATTAATCCTTTGTCGGTTGTTTCATTTGCTGTTATTTTTTCCAATTCTGAGGCTTGTCTTTTCACCTTGCTTATAGTTTCCTTTGCTGTGCAAAATCTTTTAAATTTAAGTTCCGGTCAAGATGGCAGAAGAATAGGACGGGGACACCACTTTCTCCCTCACAGATTCATCAAAAGAACATCTCAAGGCTGAGCAAACTCCACAAAACAACTTCTGAATGCGGGCAGAGGACATCAGGCACCCAGAAAAACAGAGCACTGACTTCAAAAGCAGGTAGGGGAAAAAATATAAAAGCCGAAAAAAAAAGAGACAAAGGAGGTGGGGAGGGAGCTCCGTCCCGGGAAGGGAAGCCCGTCCCGGGAAGGGAAGCNTTCCATCACCAGTCCTATCCAAAGCTGAGTTTTGCTTTGGCTCCATCTCTTCATTCTTTATGGAGTTTTTTCTCCACTCTTCTCCAGTAGCATATTGAGCACCTACCAACCTGGGGAGTTCATCTTTCAGTGTCCTATCTTTTTGCTTTCATACTGTCCTTGGGGTTCTCAAGGCAAGAATACTGAAGTGGTTTGTGACTCCCTGCTCCAGTGGACCATGTTTTGTCAGAACTCTCCACCATGACCCGTCCATCTTTGGTGGCCCTACACAGCATGGCTCATAGTTTCGTTGAGTTAGAAAAAGCTGTCATCCATGTGATCTGTTTGATTAGTTTTCTGTGATTGTGGTTTTCATTCTGTCTACTCTCTGATGGATAAGGATAAGAGGCTTATGGAAGCTTCCTGATGAATGACACTAACTGAGGGGGAAATTGGGTCTGATGGGTGGGGCCATGCTCAGTAAATCTTTAATCCAGTTTTCTGTGATGGGTGGGGCTGTGTTCCTTCACTGTTGTTTGACCTGAAACCAAACTGTGGTGGAGATAATGAAAATAATTGCAACCTCCTTCAAAAGGCCCTGTGCATGCACTGTTGCCCTCAGTGCCCCTGACCCTAAAGCAGGCCAGTGCTGACCCATGCCTCCACCAGAGTCTCCTGGGCACTTACAGGCAAGTCTGGGTCAGTCTCTTGTGGGGTCACTGCTTCTTTCTCCTGGGTCCTGGTTCACACAAGATTTTGTTTGTGCCCTCCATGAGTCTGTTTCCCCAGTCCTGTGTAAGTTTTGGCAGCTCTGTGGTGGGGTTAATGATGACCTCCTCCAAGAGGGCTTATGCCGTAGCCGGGTCTGCTGCACCCAGAGCCCCTGTCCCTGTGGCAGGCCACTGCTGACCTGTACCTCCACAGGAGACACTCAAACACTCAAAGGCAGGTCTGGCTCAGTCTCTGTAGGGTCTCCTGGTGAGCACAAGGTTTTGTTTGAGCATCTCTGGTGGGTATGGGGTTNTCCACAGGAGACACTCAAACACTCAAAGGCAGGTCTGGCTCAGTCTCTGTAGGGTCTCCTGGTGAGCACAAGGTTTTGTTTGAGCATCTCTGGCGGGTATGGGGTTTGACTGTAAACACAATTTGCCCCTCCTACTGTTTCCTGGGGCTTTTCCAGCAAGTCTTGAAACACTATAATAGGTGGCCTTCCCACTGTAAAGTTCTATCTTTGTAACAATATTCTAGTACCTCACTTTTAATAGAACTGAACTGCAAATCATCACTGAACATCTGAGAAAATCCATTAAAAATAAAGCCACCAATGTAGACAAACATCAAAAATGGGGTTATAGAGAAAATAAGAAAATGTAAAATAGGAAATATGGAGAAAATAAAAAAATGGGAAAAAGAAAACATTTTTAAAAATCACAACTGATATCCTCAAAATGAGAAGAGTGTTGGAATATAACAGTGACCCAATGTTTCAGAAAGCAAAAAAAATAAAAAAGAAAGAAAGAAAAAAAGAATGAATATTGTAAATTATAGATTGGTTGTATTTTTTATTCATTAAATTTCCCATTCCAATAAGAATAACTATAAGAAACAGCAGATAAAATAGAGCAGAATAAATTATTTGGGGAAATAATATAAAAATTTTATCATAATTAACATGAGTTTTAGTTTATTTCAGATAATTCAATTGATGATTACTATTGTTACTACTACTATTATGTATTTTGTTTTCTATGAGCTGAGCCCTGTCTTAGGACCCCTACTTATCTTGTCTCTAATATCTATAATCATTATATGAGAATAAAATATCAATCCCCATTATAGAGTTGAAGTTATAGAGAGGATAGGGAATCTTCAGTAAAGCCAAAACATGACAGACAGATCTTTCAATTCAGATAAATATGTATTTAAAACCATCTGAGTTGCAGGCATTCTGGGGAATGAAGAAAGCAAATATTTTCTGGTCCTCATATCCTCAAAATATAATGCAGGAAAGGCATTTCCTCAACTAACTGAGGACTTAACAATGTAGCATATGTGAAAGGGACTGACTGAATTTTCCTGGTGAAAAGAAAGACTTCTTTACTGAAGTGGTAATTAGAGTGTGGCTCAAAGGTGGAGTAGAATTTCACTGAAACTAGTTTGATTTCTGAGTGAGGAAAGAGCATTAGTGAAGGTCTATCATTGTGAAAATTCAATTATCAGAAAAAGTAGAATTTAAAATAACACAAAAAAGCAAACTCAAAGCAATAGTACATAATAAAAGCAAAGTAATATCAAGAAGATATAGCAAACAATCTTTATGCAGTCAGTACAGAGACTAGAAAGATATAAAGCAAAAATAGAACAAAAATCCCAGAGGAGATGGAAATGGACAATGGAGGATTTATATTTAGCTGTATCAGATATTGATCAAGTAGAAAGTTATAAGGTTGTATATTTGGAGAACATATTAAGAACTTATTCATGAGTGGCTATAATATACAAAACTTGGAAAGAATAAAGCACAAAATAAAACCATAGAAATAAAATTTGAAACTATGCTAATATTCTATACTCATTACTCTTAGAACCAAAAAGAACGATGCAATCAGATCTGCTTTTAGAAAATAATAGAGGCAATAATGGGAAAAAACCGTCAGATATAGTAAAACCAGAGGTATATTATATATAATAATATATAATTATATATAATATAGTAATATCTCATTGTAGTTTTGACTTGCATTTCTCTAATATTGAGTGATCTTGAGCATCTTTTCATGAGTTTGTTAGCCAATATGTCTTCTTTGGAGAAGTATCTGTTTAGATCTTTTTCCTACTTTTTGATTGGTTTGTTTGTTTTTCTGGTATTGAGCTGGATGAGCTGCTTGTATGTGTTGGAAATTAATCCTTTGT
>SJYX01003067.1:11436-21480 GCA_006410675.1 Oreotragus oreotragus | reverse complement strand
TGCTATAGCTAGGACTTCCAGAACTGCATTGAATAATAGTGGTGAAAGTGAATACCCTTGTCTTGTTCCTGATCTTAGGGTGAATGCTTTCAGTTTTTCACCATTGAGAATAATGTTTGCTGTAGGCTTATCATATATGGCCTTTACTATTTTGAGGGAGGTTCCTTCTAGGCCTATTTTTTGAAGAGTTTTAATCAATAATGGGTGCTGAATTTTGTCAAAGGCTTTTTTCTGCCTCTGTTGAGATGATCATATGGTTTTTATCTTTTAATTTGTTAATATGGTATATCACATTGATTGATTTGTCATTACTGAAGAATACTTTCATTCCTGGAATAAACCCAACTTGATCATGGTGGATGAGCTTTTTTGATGTGTTGCTGAATTCTGTTTGCTAAAATTTTGTTGAGGATTTTGCATCTATATTCATCAGTGACATTGGCCTGTAGTTTTCTTTTTTTGTGTTGTCTTTGTCTGGTTTTGGTATCAAGGGTGATGGCAGCCTTGTAGAATGAGTTTGGAAGTATTCCTTCCTCTGAACTTTTTTGAAAGAGTTTTAGAAGGATAGGCATTAGCTCTTCTCTAAATGTTGAATAAAATTCTCCTGTGAATCCATCTGGTCCTGGGCCTTTGTTTTTTGAGAGATTTTTGATCATAGCTTCAATCTCTGTGCTTGTTCATAGTTACTATTTCTTTCTGGTTCAGTCTTGAAAGATTGAACTTTTCTAAGAATCAGTCCATTTCTTCCAGGTTATCCATTTCTTTGCCATATGGTTGTTCATAAGTCTCTTACAATCTTTTATATTTATGCATTGTCTGTTGTAAGCTCTCCTTTTTTCATTTCTAATTTTGTTGATTTGACTCTTCTCTCCTTTTTTTCTTGATGAGTCCAGCTAAAAGTTTGACAATTTTGTTTATCTTCTCAAAGAACCAGCTTTTAGTTTTATTAACCTTTACTATTTTTTTCTTTCATTTACTTTTCATTTATTTCTGCTCAGATCTTTATGATTTATTTCCTTCACTGATTTTTTTTTCTTTTTCCAGTTTTTTTAGGTATAAAGTTAGTTTGTCTATTCAATGTTTTTCTTGTTTCTTGAGGTAGGATTGTATTTCTATAAACTTCCCTTTTAGAACTGCTTTTGCTGCATCCCATAGATTTTGAGTTATGTTTTCATTGTCATTTGTTTCTAGAAATCTTTTGATTTCACTTTTGATTTCAGTAGCCCTTTGTTTATTTAGAAACATATTGTTTAATCTCCAAGTGTTTGTGTTTTTTTACTGTATTTTTCTTGTAATTGATATCTAGTCTCATAGCATGTTGTCAGAGAAGATGCTTGACATGATTTCAATTTTCTTAAATTTACTGAGGTTTGATTTGTGACCCAAGATGTGTTCTATCCTGGAGAATGTTCCATGTGCATGACAAGAAGGTGTATTCTTCTACATTTGGATGAAGTGTCCTGAAGATATCAATGAAATCCATCTCATCTAATGTATCATTTAAGACTTGTGTTTCCTTATTAATTTTCTGTTTTGATGATCTTCCCATTGGTGTGAGTGGGGTGTTAAAGTCTCCTACTATTATTGTGTTACTATCAATTTCTCCTTTTATGTCTGTTAATAAAAGTTTGTCTTATGTATTGAGATGCTCCTATGTTGGGTGCATAGATACTTACAATTGTCATGTCTTCCTTTTGGATTGATCCCTTGATCATTATGTAGTGTCCTTCCTTGTCTCTTGTAATCTTTTTTATTTTAAGGTCTATTTTGTCTGATATGAGGATTATCACTCTAGCTTTCTTTGGTTCCCATTTGCATGGAAAATATTTTTCCATTCTCTCACTTTCAGTCTATATGTGTCTTTAGGTCTGAAGTGGGTTTCTTGTAGANGCATAGATACTTACAATTGTCATGTCTTCCTTTTGGATTGATCCCTTGATCATTATGTAGTGTCCTTCCTTGTCTCTTGTAATCTTTTTTATTTTAAGGTCTATTTTGTCTGATATGAGGATTATCACTCTAGCTTTCTTTGGTTCCCATTTGCATGGAAAATATTTTTCCATTCTCTCACTTTCAGTCTATATGTGTCTTTAGGTCTGAAGTGGGTTTCTTGTAGATAGCATGTATATGGGTCTTATTTTTATATCCTTTCAGCCAGTTTGTGTCTTTTGGTGGGAGCATTTAATTCATTACATTAAATTAATTATTGATATATATGTTCCTATTGCCATTTTCTTAATTGTTTGGGGTTGATTTTGTAGATCATTTTTCTTCTGTTGTATTTCTTGACTATATAAGTACCTTTAACATTTGTTGTAAAGTTGGTTTGGTGGTACTGAATTCTCTTAACTTTTGCTTATCTGAAAAATTTTCTATTTCTCCATCAACTTTGAATGAGATCCTTGCTAAGTACAGTAATCTTGGTTCTAGGCTCTTCTCTTTCAGTACTTTAAATATATCCTGCCATTCCCTTCTGGCCTGCAGTTTCTGCTGAAAGATCAGTTGTTAAGCATATGGGGTTTCCCTTGTATGTTACTTGTTGTGTCTCCCTTGCTGCTTTTAATATTCTTTGTGTTTAGTCTTTGTTAGTTTGATTAGTATGTGTCTTGGTTTGTTTCTCCTTGGGTTTCTCCTGTATGGGACTCTTCATGCCTCTTGGACTTGATCGAATATTTTTTTTCCCCATGTTTTGGGAAAATTTTCAGCAGTAATCTCTTCAAAATTTTTTCACACCCTTTCTTTTTCTCTTCTTCTGGGAGCCCTATAATTCAAATGTTGGTCCATTTGATATTGTCCCAGATGGCTCTGAGCCTATTCTCAGTTTTTTTCATTCTTTTTACTTTATTCTGCTCTTCAGAAGTCATTTCCACCATTTTATCTTCCAGCTCACTGATTCATTCTCTGCTTCAGATATTCTGCTATTGATTTCTTCTAGAGTGTTTTTATTTTCTGCAATTGTATTGTTTGTCTCTGTAGGTTTATTCTTTAATTCTTCTGAGTCTTTGTTAATTGATTATTTCATTTTCTCCATTTTGTTGTCAAGGTTTTTGATCATATTTACTATCATTATTCTGAATTCTTTTTCAGGGAGTTTGCCTATTTCCTCTTCATTTATTTGGACTTCTGGGTTTCTAGTTTGTTCCTTCATTTGTGTAGTATTTTTCTGCCTTTTCATTTTTTTTTTAACTTATTGTGTTTGAGGTCTCCTTTTCCCAGGCTTCAAGCTTGAATTCTTTCTTCCTTTTGGTTTCTGCACTAAGGTTGGTCCAGTGGTTTGTGTAACCAGAGATTTGTGCTCAGTTTTTGTTTTGTGTTGTTTTTCCTCTGATGGGCAAGGCTGATTGAGGTGGTAATCCTGTCTGCTGATGATTGGGTTTGTATTTTTGTTTTGTTTGTTGTTTCACTCAGGAAGGAAATGTGCTCAGGGACACCATCAGCAAAGTGCCCCCAAATCTCCCTGCAATCTTGATTTCAGCTGAGCTTCATCCAGCCCAGCATTTCACATGTTGTGCTTTGCATATAAGTTAAATAATCATGGTGACAATATATAGCCTTGACGTCCTCCTTTTCCTATTTATTTGGAACCAGTCTGTTGTTTCATGTCCAGTTCTAACTGTTGCTTCTTGAACTGCATATGGGTTTTTCAGGAGGCAGGTAAGGTGGTCTGATATTCCCATCTCTTTAAGAATTTTCCACACTTTGTTGTGATCTACACAGTCAAAGGCTTCAGCATAGTCAATGAAGCAGAAATAGATGTTTCTCTGGAATTCTCTTGCTTTTTCTATGATCCAACAGATGTTGGCAATTTGATCTCTGATTCCTCTGCCTTTTCTAAATCCAGCTTGTATATCTGTAAGTTCTCTGTTCATATACTGTTGAAGCCTGGCTTAAATGATTTTGAACATTAGTTTGCTAGCATGTGTAGCAAGTATTAGTTTCTAATGTACAGAGAAATGAGTCAGCTGTGCATATTCATATAATCCTTCCCTTATGAACTACCTTTCCATTCAGATCACTGCAGTGAATTAAGTAGCGTTTCCTGTGCTATACAGTAGGCGCTCATTAATTATTTTTTATACATAGTATCAATAATGTATATGTGTCCATCCCAATCTCCCAATTCGTTCCATCCTCTTCTTTCTCCCTTGGTATCCATACATTAGTCCTCTATGTCTGTGTCTCTATTTCTGCTTTGCAAATAGGATCATCTATACCACTTTTCTAGGTTCCACATATACGAACAACATATTTTGATTATATTAATATTTGTAAACACTTCAATGGATTTTTCATTGTTTTTAAGATAATGCAAAGATTCCATATAACACATTTCTCTGTCTACTCTCCATCTGTCCAGTCACATCTCTCACTTCTGGTGAGATGATTTTTTTTCACATATCTCATGCCACTAACATCAGATGAAACATGTACCATTAATACACCCATCATTGAGAAAAATATATATTGTTGCAGCACACATTGATTATTTACTATTAGATACTAAGTCAGTATTTTGTATGGATTTTCTCATATTATTATCACAGCTCTATTATAATCCCTGTTTTATACATAAGGTAAGTTGGAATAAGAGAATGTAAATAACTTGCCCAAGGTAGGTAAGCAAGTTAGTATAGAGGCTGATACTCAACACTAGACAACCCAACTCTGGATATCATTTTCTGTTCATTTTTCTCTCCAGAATGGCCCACCCCACATTACCTTTATTTTCTACCATAAAAAATTACTCTTTCATCAAAATTTATCTCAGTGTACAACTCCTCTCTGAAACTGTCCTTTAGTCCCCAGGGAAAGTGTCAAACCTTTTTTCTCCATGTTCCATTTATGATGGTCATATCTGTTATAATTACCATAATTTTATTGCCTGAATGCTTGTCTACCCAACAGATCAGTTAGTCAAAGTAGGTTTTGTAGAGGTTTAGTTTCAAAGTATGCTTAAAATAAAACTGAATAGAGTAGAATAAAATAGAGTAAAACAAAACATAACAAAACAGAGTTAAATGAAACAAATTCAGTAAAAAAAATATTTGAATGAATACCTAGTAAGAAATACACTTTCCACTACATGAATCACAACCATGAGCATTTAGAGTGACCACTTTTATGAACTGATGGCCTAGTACACACTTTCTAAATCATTTACCCCTCACTATAACTCAGTACTTGTAAGGTCAAAGATACCTATTACTCATTCACTATTCAAAAACACTTTGCAATAAGACTGTGTTGTTTGGAATTGATTCCTAGAGATTTGCAATCTTTAAGATTATCATGAAGAACTCTCTTGTCTTCTCATCCTTTCACCTGTTAATGAACTAGAGTTTTGAGAAGATTTCATTAACAGAAGTCCCATGGGTCTAGAAATTTCATTTCAAAATAGCATTAATCAAATTTCCTTAATCCTACTGAAACTTTCAGCTGTACACTGCAGTGATTTCACAGGAAATCTATAAGCCTGCTATTTAAATGTCATGCTTCTTTATTGTTATTTATTTACACCTAATTTATTAGCTGACACATCTCTGTAGACTTAGGATATGAGTATCTATAAGTTTAATTAAGAAACCCATTCTGAGTATTCTCACTCCCAGTGAAACACTGAAGACAAAAATATAAACACAGAAAATATACACATACACAAAGATGAGCACCCTCAAGAGAGAATCTAATCCAATAGCAAGTTAGCAAATGTAGAGAAACTGGGAAAAAGACACATGACAGGAGACATCTAATTAGAGAGTCAGGCTTTTAATATTTAAATTTATTTTAAATTGTAAGGTTCAATCACATAGGAGATGCACTTTACTGTATGACTAGATTTATGCAAATACATACAGATTCTTCTACAGGCCATATTGGAATCCCCATAGTGACAAAGACTGATTTGCCCCTCCCATATACCCTGTAAGACTTCTCCTTATGTAGGAATCAGCTCTGACATTAAGCCAGATTCTCTCATCCAAGCATTGGAAAGAGAAAAGTAATCTTAAAGTTGAGTAGATCCATTGTTTTTCTTACAAATATAATGAAACAAAACTAAATTACTAACATAGTTAACACTTAAACAACACAAGTTTGAACTGTGATGGTTCCCTTAACACACATTTTTTGTTAAATAGTAAACACTACACAAACTATGTCAGTTAAATCCTCAGATGAGAAACCATGGCTATGAGCAACCTGGTATGGAGGATGGACTATAAGTTATACACAAATTTTTGACTATAAGGAAGGTTGGCACTTCTAATCCTGAGGTTGTTCAAGGTCAACTGTATCAAGGGGTCATTGTCAAGGTTATGGATGGTGGCAAAGTAAGGCCCATTTTTTAAATGTGTATCCAGTTTAGAGTTTCATTATAAATAATAGTAATAACCACAGTATCATCAACATCATCACCATCATCATTATCACCATTACTATCATTTACTTCATTGATTTATATCACATTTGTTTAAAAGAACTTAAATATTTAAGACCTCACCTGGAAATAATATTAGATTTCTGTATTGTAAATATATTTTTTAAGTTGAGATGCAGAAAAATTATACGGGCATTGCTTGAATTAATATGGTACATTTAATACACAGGATAATGTTAAGAACAATTCAGACCTTTTAAAGTTATCTTTAATTCCTGTTTTCTAAGCTCTCATTCACTGGAAAATATGCTAGGTTTTACTTAGATAGCTTTAATAAGTTAGAAATGAGATAGGTATGCTGCTGCTGATCTTATAGTAGACATAGTTACTTTTAAAGTTATCTTTAATTCCTGTTTTCTAAGCTCTCATTCACTGGAAAATATGCTAGGTTTTACTTAGATAGCTTTAATAAGTTAGAAATGAGATAGGTATGCTGCTGCTGATCTTATAGTAGACATAGTTATTTTTTTCTAGGTCATCATTAACTCATGTTTGACTTTTAAAATAGTTTCTTTTTCTTATTTCTTGCCAAACTCTGACCCATTATAATCCTCCACAGGTCTCTCTTTTTGGAGAAGTGGAGGTGAATGGAATATATGTTGACACATGTATTTTTACAGTTTATTTATAGTCAATCTTCGGGGCACTTCCTATCAGAAGTGATAACAATAAAGTGCCAATAGACTAAAAAAAAGAACATCTGTTTCATGTATTTTCCATCATGAGGCCATCTAAAGTGAGATTCTTTTCCTAAAAGATCAAGACTTTTAAAATCCTTCTGAAGACAAACTGTGCCTACTTCCAGATCATGTGGCAGTAAAACACTATTACATAGCTCATCACACCCAGGATGAAGTGTCGGCTGCAAAACATTATGATTTATGTGTATATTCAACATTTGTTTTTGGAGCCAAACTGACTTCTCTCTTAATTTGTTGCGATTAAAATGATCTCTATTTAATTCTTTGTAACTAGCAATCCTTAATTCTGTCTAATAACGTGCTTATACACAAAGCATTTCCTGCACCTTGTTTTTCTGCAAAAATTCTCATCAGTGCCCTTAATTACCTACTGACATCACTGTGTTGGTTGTGGACTTTCACACAATACTGTGTACAGCAAGGCTCATAAAACCTAATGAGAATAAGTTCATTAAATTAATCCAAATAATTAACAAACTTGCTGCCTGCTTCTCGATGTCTAATTTGTGACACAAATTTGGCAAATGTTTTCAACTGTGGTAACAAGAATTGAATCCAAAAAACTTGTTTCAGAGAACTTGACATTCATATTTATTTGGATTTCTTCATCAAATATACAATCTACTGATGATATATAAAAAGAAGGAGACACATCCACAGTGAAAATAAAGATAAAATAACATAAAATGTTGACCAAGGGAGGGAGGGTTCGTGATGATGATTTATTTTTTCTGCATGCTGTGTTCCTAAAGAGGAAAGAAGAGAAAATTATTTTGTTTTCATATTTCAGTAATCACACTTTTATGTTAAAAGACTTAACTCTTTCCATTCCCAGCTACCACCTGTTTCCTAAATTGCTGGTTCAAACACTTTGCTAAAATGCTCTCATTATGCAAGGAATGTGTTGGTATGACAGAGTATATACTAACAGGTTATTAGTAGACAGTGACTTCATAAATTGACAGTCAAATTCACCCTCCCCCAGTTACCTTAAAATTTACATGGTGTGTAATATCCATACCTCCCTCAAATCTAAAACAAATAAAAGAATAGAATAAAATTTAATCTTTTGAATGTCTTACTCTTCTGCTTTATTTTAAATCCCTGGGTTGTAAAACAGATTCTGATATTTAGGCGGTGATCAAACAAGTTGGTTGGATAAATTAGGAGATAACTCAATAATATTTTTTTAACTTTTAATTTTTTATGTTGTATAGCAGTGGCGATCCACTCCAGTACTCTTGCCTGGAAAATCCCATGGATGGAGGAGCCTGGTAGGCTGCAGTCCATGGGTTTGCTAAGAGTCAGACACAGTTGAGCGACTTCACTTTCACTTTTCACTTTCATGCACTGGAGAAAGAAATTGCAACACACTCCAGTGTTCTTGCCTGGAGAATCCCATGGACAGAGGAGCCTGGTGGGCTGCCGTCTATGGGGTCGCACAGAGTCGGACATGACTGACGTGACTTAGCGGCAGATTAACAAACAATGTTTTGATAGTTTCACATGAACAACAAAGGGACTCAGTCATGTATCCATCCTTCTTCAAACTCCCCTCCCATCTAGGCTGCCACATATCACTGAGCAGAGTTCCATGTGCTGTGTAGTAGGCCTTTGTTGGTTATCCATAAATGAATTTATTGTAACTAAAGAATCCACCTGAAATGTGGGAGACTTGACCTGAGTTCGACTCCTGGGTTGGGAATATTCCCTGGAGGAACGCATGGCAACCCACTCCAGTATTCTTGCCTGAAGAATCCCATGGACAGAGGAGCCTGGTGGGCTACCGTCCATGGGGTCAAAAAGAGTTGGACATGACTGAGCGACCAAGCACATTCTATTTTTAGTAGGTGATTTTCTTTCCCCCAAAATGTGTATGTGTGTGTGTGTGTATGATGTTTTACTACTTCCTAGCAACATACTGTCTGAGTACTCACGAAAGTAAAAGTGAAAATATTAAAATATCTCCTATATATCTTCTTAGGAGCTGTTCTCTGACCCACAGCTCTTATAGATCATAAATGAAATCACATTTATTGGCAATCATCTTGAGCCTATTCCTTTCATTTTTTTTTTTTTATTTTTTTGTACCTAGCAAAAGTATTTATCAGAATTGCTCACTTTAGGGAGTATTCACTGGGGCTTTGACCAAAGAAGAATTCTATGGTACAAATAAATAAGAATTATCAAATGTTAAAGTAAAAAAAAAAGACATAGATGACAATGTCATATCTGTTTAACCTCCTTTTAAAATTAAAGTTATTGTGCCTTTGCTTGCTTATTTGCATCCAGAAGCACAATTTTGCATGGCTATTATGAATTTGAATTTCCCCCCATGGTCTATCTTTGTAGACTGCCTTTATATAAAAAATTAGTACAGGAGTTTAAGAATATAGTTTTCTTATATAAGCTTATTTTATTCTTATTATTTTTTGTGGGACTCAATTTGAAGATTGGGTTTCTTAATTTGTTATTGTATTTTTAATTAAAAGGATTATTACTTACAATATTGTGATGGTCATTGCCATACAACAACAGAAATAAGCATTAGGTATACATATGTACCCTACCTCTTGAACCCACCCCTCTAGGGTGTCACAGAGCACTGGCATTTGGGGCCCTTGCAACATACTTAGAACACCCACTGGCTATCTGTTTTACATATGATAATGTATATGTTTTAGTATTATTCTCTCATATCATCCCACTCTCTCCTTCCCTGATTATGTCTAAATGTCTGTGTCTCCTTTGCTGCCCTGCAAGTCAGATCATCAGTACTGTCTTTCCAGACTCCACGCGTGAGTGCCGAGTTGCTTTAGTCGTGTCTCACTGTTTGCAACCCTATGGACTGTAGCCCGCCAGGCTCCTCTGTTCATGAGATTCTCCAGGCATGAATACTGGAGTGGG
>SJYX01003066.1:177028-187376 GCA_006410675.1 Oreotragus oreotragus | reverse complement strand
TGCCTATGCAGGTGTTTCTGACTCACACAAATGATTTTATATAGGAATAAAACATACATGTGGTCACTAAATCCCAAGAAGTGACCACCCTGGAAGGAAAATAAAACTGGTGAAATAGATGCATTTGTTTCTGTGGCCTACACTCACATAAGGTGGCACTGACCTTCTTAATATAAAAAACAGTGACGTTAATTCCATCAGATGGGTTTTTGGCTCGGTCCATCTCTTATAGAAACATGTAGCTCAGTTCCCTCAAGGAAAAGTTGGTCACCGCTCCATGGCCCCTCTTAAGTGGGCAGGTTCTTTAGCACGGAATCTGGGGGTCAGAAGGGGCAGATCTCTCTCTTGTTCACTTAGAGAGCTAAAAAGCAGCTTTTTCTGGAACAGGTTTGAAAATCTGTGTCTAGACTGTAAAGGGAAGGACTGGGAAAGAGACCCCCAGCCCGAGGAGCCTTCTCAGATAGCTCAGTCTTGGTACTGGCAGACCTGGTGTCACTGCCCTTCTCTTTATTGCTGTGCATTGAAGACACTGTGTACTTTAGAAACTGAAGGTTTATGGCAACCCTGCCTTGAGCAAGCCTATCAGAGCCATCTTTCTAAGAGCACTTGCTCACCCTTTGTCTTTGTGTCACGTTTTGATAATTCTCACCATACTTCACATTTTTTCATTGCTTTGTGTGTTCATTTGTTATGGTGATGTGTGATCAGTGATAATGTTACCACTAGGACTCACTGGAGGCTCAGATGATGGTGAGCATTTTTTTTCAACCATAATGTGTTTTTAAATTAAGGTATGTACATTGTTTTTAGGGCTTCCCCGGTCGCTCAGTTGGTAAAGAATTTGCCTGCAACGCAGGAGACCCCGGTTCAATTCCTGGATCAGGAAGATCCCCTAGAGAAGGAAGAGGCTCCCCACTCCAGTATTCTTGGGCTTCCCTGGTGGTTCAGCGGGTAAAGAATCCACCTGCAATGAGGGAGACCTGGGTTCAATCCCTGGGTTGGGCAGATTCCCTGCAGGAGGGAGTGGCAACCCACTCCAGTATCCTTGCCTAGAGAATCCCCAAGGACAGAGGAGTCTGAGGGGCTACGGTCCATGGGGTTGCAAAGAATTGGATGTGACTGAGTGACTTTCACTTTCACATTGTTTTTAGACATAGTGCTGTTGCACACCTAACAGACTACAGTGTGATGTAAACAGAAATTTTATGTGCACTGGGAATCTAAAAAATTCTTGTGGTTAGATTTATTTCAGTGGTCTGGAACCAAACCTGCAATATCACTGAGAGATATAGACCTATAATGAGTTGAGGATCTAGAAGCTGATTCCCTTAAACTCTTCATATTCTGCTTGTCTTGCCAAGTTCTAATGTACCCCACCCAATTTGGAGTTTCTTGTTTTTATATAAGACTGCTTGTGAAAAGTGAAAGTGTTAGTCACTCAGTTGTGTCTCTTTGTGACCCCATGGACTGTACCCTGTCAGGCTCCTCTGTCCATGAGATTCTCTTGGCAAGAATATTGGAGTGGGTAACCATTCCCTTCTCCAGAGATCTTCCTGGCTCAGAGATCAAACCTGAGTCTCCTACAGGCAGATTCTTTACCATCTGAACCACCAGGGAAGCCCATGAGACTGCTTAAGTCTATCTTTAATGAAACCTCATAGGGACTAATTCATAGACAAGCGTACGCTCAATGAGTATCTGAGTTAATGCAGTTTAGCTCACTTAAGACCTTCTGTTTATCAAGTCAAATAACCCTGAGTCAAATCCTGGTTCAAGGTACTGTGTGACTGCAGAAAAAATTATTCACCCTCCCTCAACATCAGTCCCCTCATCTTTTAAGAGAAGGGGCTACCAAGAATTTCTTTGTAATGCTATTGTGAGGATAAAATGAAATAATATGACTACTTCTTTGCATTTAAATTTCTAGCAGTCGGTTGATGAATTGTCATAGATGATGCAAAACTCAACTCACATAAATTAGTGGCAAAATGACCAACACATGTGACCCAAAAATATTTTACTAAAAACTCAGCTTTCTCTTTAGAGTATGTGACTTCAAGGAAAGGCTCCCTTATGAAGACATTCAGAGATACAGCTCAGTCATGTTTGTTTGGCGTTTGGGAAGTACTTTGAAGAGTAGGAGTTTGGGATGTACTTTGAAGAGTAGAATAGTTTAAGACTTATAGATTACAGAATGAAAGACATCTGACCAGAAACTGGTGAAAGAAGATGGAGGGATTTCTGCAAAATATACCTCTTCTCACCCTAATTTACTATCAGTTATGTCCTGAGTACAGAGAATAGCTAACTTCTATGTAAATAAATAATCATATTAAAAGTTAATTAATTGTAATGGTACTAAATAGTTAATCTGAACAAATTAAACTGAAAGTTATGTGGTTCACATAGTCTGCTTTTAGATATCAGACAATATTGATAGGCACAAAACGCCCATAAAAAGGTAGGCTCTGAGGCCTACCAGAGAGCGTCTCATATTCAGAGCTTGTTCATTGCAAGTTATAGTAGTAAGTCAATTCAGTTTAACATGATAGCTCATAACTGTCCAGGCTGTTGTATTTACTGAGCCATGCACTGCCCTTTCTTCAAGCATGCTTGAGAAAATTACTTGTAAGACTATTTCTCTTCTGGGCACAATCAAGTGCTTTAGAATGAACTCCATAACTGCAGATTCAACATTGCATTAGGCTTGGTAATAATATCAAAAAATATTGCTTTAATAAGGCCTTGAAGTTGCCGGGAATTCCGTTACTTTCCTTCTCCTAGTAATTCAGCCAGATAACCTCTTTCTGTGAGTATGTTGTGAGTACAAAAGAGCAAGGTCTGATTTCAGGGATGAGAAAAACCTCAAGGCTATGGAAGGAGAACTAGAAATTACACTCTCTAAAGGATCTGACTCTTTGCAGGGAGACCACTGCCCTCACCCAGGACCTAGTATACCCTTCACAGGGATAAAAGAGAGCTGCAAGATCAGGTGAGGCTTCCCAGTGGGTGGTTTTTTTCCTTTTCTAGGATCTTCCAAGTATTCCTCTCCATTGTCAAGTTTACACAAACCTTCAAGGAGGTTCTTTCCAATGTGTTCTCCTTGCCAAGTGTGTCGAAGTACTTTGAAAGCTATAAAGCACTATACAAATGTAAGGGCTTCACATACCACGTGTATGCCCAACATAGTGCCAGGTGCTGCTGGGGGTATGAAAGAATCAAGCAATGTGGAAAACACAGAGATATTCATCCCCAGAGCCACAGAAACGGAAATACCTGCCACTGGTGGTAACTGGGATGGTTTTAGATGATATAGTGAAGGAATATTTTTTATTATAATAGTATAATTTATATTTCAATAGGTATGTATTTATTATAAAGTATAATAAGGAAAGTATAATTAACATACCTGTGATATTATATAATAGGTATTATTGTGAAGGACAAGGCTAAGTAAAATAAGTTAGTTGATTGTTGAAGTATAGAAAAAATAATAGTTTGGGGCCATGTAGGCATGATAAGAGTTATGAAGATAGGAAATAAATTACTGAGATTTGGAAAATATTGAGGTGCAGAGGAAAGGGTAGGTTTGTCTTGCTCTGCTTGAGACAGAAAGTGAGAAGCAATGCTCGGACTGTTTGTTCATGACTTCTAACTCCCAGGATCTTCCTGGTGTTTTGACTGTTGTGGGGCCTTCTTCCTTTTCTACTGGTCATATTTCCACTTCAAGCATTTGTTCACCATGAAGAAGGTATGAAGCTTTCTTATGCATATCAGTTGAAGAGCTTAATCTAGATTGTGAAGTGTTAAAATCTTCAATAGTGCATTTCAGACGTAGGTGGTCTTAAACATGTTATTATCGGTAGGTCATAGTATAGCTGCTATGAACACTGAGCTCAGGTCGAGAATGGGACCTTTCCCTGGCCCTCTGCAGAGCCTCAGAAGCTGGACACTAGAGAGAAGCAGCAGCATCTAAGCCAACGCAGCATGCGATGTGCCTCCTGGTCTACCAAACTAGGATCACCACCATTTCCAATTCCCATCCACATAAAAAGCAAATGAGGGAGAATAAAAGCAGGAAAGTTTGGATAAAACACTGAAAAAGAAGTCCCTGTCTACAGGAATGTAGTCTAATTACTATCTACCATTCACTTGGCATTGTGCCTACATAATTTCTGAGCCTCAGACCACTGCCTGGCTTCCCTGATGGCTCAGGCGTAAAGAACCCACCTGCAAGGCGGGAAATACAGGTTTGATCCGTGGGTGGGAAAGGTTCCCTGGAGAAGGGTATGGCAATGCACTCCAGTATTCTTGCCTGGAGAATCCCATGGACAGAAGAGCCTGGAAGCCTATGGCCCATTGGGTCACAAAAAAGCTGGACACGACTCTTAACGACTAAGCACGTATGGACACAGACCACTATTAGTAAGCATCCTTATGCTTGTTTTGCAAATGAGGTAACAAAAGTTTAAGGTAAATTAACTTGCCCAAATAGAAAGGTCGGGTCTCAGTTCCAGCCCTATCTGACTGCAAGGTAACAAGATGCATGTTCAATATTATTTTATTCATGGAAAAAGAAGAGATATGAAATTATATTGAATAATACAAGAACATGAAACGTACTGTTAGATTAGATAGTATAACCTTTTGGAGCTAAAGGAATTCCAAGTAGGACAAATCATTGTTTCATTCATTTATCTATCTAAACTCATTTTGGATTCCTCACTATGTGCCAAGCACTTGGTATTGATTTGAAGTAGCGCTCAGCAAACTATAGTCATTTGGTGAAATCTGGCCCATTGCTTGTTTTTGTAAATAAAATTTTATTGAAACGCAGCCACAGCTATTTGTCCCTGAACTTCCAGTGGCTGCTTTTGTGCTATAATAGCAGAGGTAAATATTTGAGACAGAGTCTTTTGGGCTTGAAACACCTGAACTATTTATTATCTGACCTTTAATAGCAAAAGGTTGCTGACCTTTGATCTAAGAGTTTTGGAAATTTTCATGTAAGCAGTGCAACTTGATTAATAAGGGAAGATTGAAACTCTGAGTACAGGAGAAGCGGTCACGAACTCTGTATTTTAACGTGGCCCCGCTGGTTAGTCTTTATTTCACCTGCAGGAAACAGCCGTGCCTTTGACCTTCGTTTTTCTAGTTTGTAAAATAGAGAATACCACCTGGTCAAATTGCCTCACTTGTTTCAGTGGGTGGAATGACACAGTGAGTGATAAATAACAATTAATAACTATATTTTATTGCATATTTATTGACTAGGTATTTTTTTTCTAAGCAATTTACAGGCACTATCTTATGTAAGTGAAAGTGGCTCAGTTGTGTCTGACTCTTTGTGACCCCATGGACTATACAGTCTATGGAATTCTCCAGGCCAGAATACTGGAGTGGGTAGCTTTCCCCTTCTCCAGAGAATCTTCCCAACCCAGGGATTGAACCTAGGTCTCCTGCATTGCAGGTGGATTCTTTACCAGCTGAGCCAACAGGGAAACCCAAGAATACTGAAGTAGGTAGCCTATCCCTTCTCCAGCAGATCATCCCAACCCAGGAATCAAACCGGGGTATCCTGCATTGCAGGCGGATTCTTTATCAACTGAGCTACCAGGAAGCTCTATGTAACTCAGTGAAAGTGTTGCTTGATACAAAGGAGTTACTTATTAGAAGCAGCTGATGTGCTTTTTCCTATTGTCTTTCTGGGAGTCTAATCTTTGTTCTTATTGGCTCCAGTCTGGCATATTCCCAGGGTGGGGTGTGAGAATGGAGAGGAAGATTAAGGTCTAAGGAAAAAATCAGAGACAAACAAGAAGATAAACCTTAGGTTATAAGATACAAAGGCAGATTGGGCAGCAAGGCAAGTTGCAGGTTGGATAATTTCCTTGCAATAATATTTAAAATTTTTGTGGCTTCTTTTGGAGTGCTGGAGAGGGAAGTAAGCATGGAGGATCAGTTTATAACCATGTCACACACTGGGGAGCAAATATAACCTGATGCTCAGGTAACTAGGCTGCCTCTAGGGAAGGAGGATGTAAGGATAGTAAAAGGCCAATAGCCTGTCCCTTTCCTTGCCAGCAAATTGTAGGAAGGGGTGAGCTAAGACAAAAAAAGAGCAACTGGAACAGGATGTTGTAAATTTCCTCACTCCGGGCTTCAGGGAGGGAAGGAGGCAGTTATGTCACATAAGTAAGGCCTTAACTGAAGGAAGGAGGGGTTCTCGTTCAGGCCACTGAGGCACTTAGACAGGGATATCTTGGATGGCCCCAGAATTCATCTGGGTGTCTTATAACCAGGGCCCCAAACCTTGAGCTTCATGATTTCCTGATGTCCTGTAAAACTCACATCTAGGTGTCTGGTGTGCAGGGCACCTGCATCCCTGCTTAGGGAAGGAGCCTCTGAGGGCCTAGCATTTTCAGGAAGAGAGAATGAACTAAAGAGATGGTTTAATTTTTAGATTCAGTAGCAAGATTGCATATTGAGTTTCCCTCTTCAATCCTCCAGCCCTGCCGCTGTTCCCACTAATGGTGATAGGGGGGTGGGGAGATCAGATTAATGTTTGTCTACATTATTTACATTTGTATATATTAAAATTATATGTATATTATAAACATTACAATTACATATATATTACTATATATATATATATATTCTGTACAAACAAGTTGTATCACCAACTAGAAGTTACAACCCTTTTACATTAGCATCCTCCGCACCTTCACTCATCTGTCTGGTTCCAGAGCCAAGATGCCATTGAAAACTTTAGACTTACACCCACTTAGAGAGGGCTGTTAGTAACATCATTGTGACTGTAATTGTAATTGTTAGGATCCAGGTTATCATGCTAAAATCCAAACAGCAGACATTACAATTGAGGCTGGAACCAGTATCTCAGAAGATACCAGATGTATGCCAAGGTGAAGCAGTGTTCTAGAAATCAGTTCATAAAAGCAGCAACAGGCTACTAATGTAGAAGATTCAAACCACAGCCCACCCTGAGGGTCACAGGGCAAGGAAAGGAACTGTCCTTCATGGACGTACATTTTTACCCTTCAGTGTTCTCATTTCACCTTAAAGAAAAAGTTACAAAGTGGAGTTGGGATTGGAAGGACTCTAGACCAGGAGGAGCGCTTGCATGGAGGCGTTTCTCTCCTGGCTCTGCAGTCTGAGACCAGTTGCTCAGAACTGATGGTGAGGGAAGAGGAGGTGGCGGCTGGCCAACGGAGTGGGGAGGGGAACGCGCAAGGGCTGGAGAGGTGAGGTCTCTGACTCATGGTCATGGGGAAGTGGTGAGGAGAATGGAGCTTTTCTTCCTGTGGAGAAGTCTAAGGCACCTTCGGAAACCCTAGCTGTGGTCTAACTAGCTGGAAAACCCTCCCCTATGCCAGAAAGAGAAGGAAGGCTGTGTCCTTGGACACCATCTGCTGAGCAAGTCCTGGCACCTGCCGGCTGCCCAACTCTGAGCAATTTGAAAGTTGTGAGCGATTTGGAAGTTGTGTGTTTTAAGCTCAAACTTCAGTTCTGACTCTGTGTTCCTACCAGGAAGTTGTTTCTCTCCTTCCTGGGGAGGTCTGAGGGCTCTCTGAACATTTCAGTGAAAAGAAGCTGTCAAGACAGTTCATCTGGAGCTTCCAGATGGGAGGAAAAATATATATATATTTTTACGTAGACAGAGTTGTGAAGTGTATATAATGAGGCCTGACTTTGGCACCTGGACACAGAGCCTTCATTCCAAATTTCTTTTAGCAGGTAGACAGATTTCCAAGTTATAAACTATAGGACTAACTGAAATGTAGCTGAGTCTGGGGTGGAAGCCAGCTATGCCCAGTGACTCCACCTACAGAGCAAGTGAGGAGAAGAACGGATCACCAGTGGGATTTAGGCTGAGGATAGCTGGGCAGCGTTTGTTCCACAAACATTCGTTTGTTTGCCTTGGTCTTGGTGAGATTCTTAAAAAGAGAAAGATGGGTTTTTGGATAGATTTTCACTGTACTGTCTACATTTTCTATAATGAGCATATATTTCTTTGCTTCTCATAAAAAATCTTTAACAAATAGAAGTAAAAATCTTGGATCTTAATAGCTAACTACATCCCATGGCTTTAAACTGTCATGAGGAATGGGGAGAGGTGAGGGAACAATGATGCTTAATTTATAAACTAAATTCTATAATTTAAAAAAATGGAGACGAAACCAAAGACTCCCTTCATTCTTTGATCATCTTCTATTTTTCTTCCTTTGTCTTGCTCCTTTCCGTCCTTGTTCCCTTATCAGCCTGAACCAGCATACAGATAGGACTCTCAGGGAAGCATGTTCATGGTAGGAAAGAAGAAGCCAGTTTTTTCTGGGTTCTCATCAATGTCATGCTCCCCACATTCAACACACAGTGTCCCTCTCCTCCAACACTGTGTTTATGCAAGACTGTTTATTACATTATTGTTTATAGTGCTTTTAAGTTGGAAATAGTCTTTATTTCCATCATTGGAAGAGTGGTTAAATAGTTTAAGGTACTCTATACAATGAAATACCATGTAGACTAAAACAAGCTTCTATGTGTTTTTATTATTTTAAAAATTGTATTACTTCATTAAGTAGTTCATAAAATAGCAAGTGGGAAATTTAAAAAACACAAATCATTCAATTTGCCACCACTCAAAAATACCCAACAAAAAAAAGACAGGCATCCAAATACAAATATGGATGCCTTAAAAAGACTTCCCAAGAGAGAATATCAACATGGCTACCAACATGAAAAAGTGCCCAGTATTTTAGTTAACAGTCAGGGAAATGAAACTTAAAACCACAGTGCGATACCTCTATAAGCCAATTAGATGGACTACAATGGAGAAGCTTGATAATATAAAGTACTAGAGAGGATATGGAACAACTGGAACTCTTATACACTAGTGTTGAGGGTGTAAATTAGCACAACTGCATCAGAAAAACAGTGGCATTATATGACAAAGTTTAAGAAATACATATTTCTATGATTCAGAAATTCAATTCTTAGGAATACATCCTAAAGAAATTCATGCATAAATATAGCAGGATATATATATGATAATTTTATAAGAGCTCGTGTGAAAGAGCTAGAAATAGGCAGCGACTCAAATAACCATCAATGGTAGGGTCAATAAATAAGTTGTAATGGGTTGACACTATAGAATACTATACTGAAAGAAAATGAACTAATCATAGCCTTGGGAAATGATTTGGATTAGTCTTAACATACATACTATTAAGGAAAAAGTAAGAAAAATAACAATACCTGTAATTTGAGTCCATTTATGTAAAGTTCAAAAAGCAGGCCAATTTAGATGATATTGTCTAGACTTGCTAGCATAGAACATTAATTCATAAAATAAATCAAGGAAATAATCACAGTAGTTAAAATTGCCATAGGGAGTGAGTTAAAGTTGATGAGCAATAAGAAGTCTGTGATTGCTACAGACGCAATGGGGGCCTCTGGTATTTGGGGTGCAGTCATCTACTAGTTTTCTCCTGGGCAGTGGTTACTCAGGGGTTCATTTTAGAACTGACATATGTAAAATATGATCATGTTCTGTCCTAGTATTTCTCTGTGTATCTTTTATCTTTATATGTGTGTGTGTGTGTAAAGAAACTGAGCTTTTCATGTGCTTATCGGTCATCCTTATGCCTTCTTTTATGAACTGTATGTTCAACTATTTTATTGATTTTAAAATTGTTTTATTTAATTTATATGACTGAATGGTAAAGGAAGATATTTTATATATTTAGCATACTAATTCCTTGTCAAATGTATAATCATATGTATATACATTTTCTCCTCATCTGTGGCTATCATTCTCATTTAAAAATCTTGACTTTAGAGTTGAAAAAGTCTTTAATTTTGATAAAGTTCAATTGACCAGCTTTTCTTCATTGTCTTTTGTCTCTTTTAAAAGAAAATCTTTGTTTATCCCATGTTTGTGTGAAGGTTTCATCCTATGATTTCTCCTGAAAATATTATGATTTTAACTTTTATGATTAAGTCTATGGTCCAGTTTGAGTAATTTTTATATCTCTTGTATGTGAGTGAGTGAAGTTGCTCAGTCGTGTCCAACTCTTTGCGACCCCATGGACTTTAGCCTACCAGGCTCCTCCCTCCATGGGATTCTCCAGGCAAGAGTACTGGAGTGGGTTACCATTTCCTTCTCCAGGGGATCTTCCCGATCCAGGGATCGAACCTGGGTCTCCCGCATTCCAGGCAGATGCTTTAACCTCTGAGCCACCAGGGAAGCCCCAACAAAGTTTCATTTTTCCCATACTAATACCCCATTGTTCTAGCAGTGTATGATTACAAATTTTTATTATATATTGTTTTT
>SJYX01003066.1:150636-174218 GCA_006410675.1 Oreotragus oreotragus | reverse complement strand
TTTGTGGAGTTTCACTCTATTTTTGCACAACTTTGTACTTTGACCAAAGACTCAAGGTAACCTTTATGCAGATTTCTAGAGCCTTTTTATTGTGTGCCTTAATTCTTTCTGAAGCGCCACCCATGGTTTCCAGGCATTCCATCTGCCTGAATATCGGGCTTGTATTTGTTTAGTTGTAATTAAGAATACGTGTATTTATCTACTTTATTTCTGGCTGTGCTGGGTTTCACTGCTGCTCCGGCCTCTCTCAGTTGCAGCAAGCGGGGGCTGCTCTAGCCCTGGTGCTCGAGCTTCTCACTGTGGCGGCTTCTCCTGTTGCAGAGCGCGGGCTCTAGGCTGCGTGGGGCCAGTAGTTGCGTGCTCCCAGGCTCGGCACGGACTCAGTAGTTGCAGCACACAGGCTTAGTTGCACCACAGCAGGTGGGATTTTCTCAGATCAGGGATTGAACCCATGTCTCCTGCATTAGCAGGCCGATTCTTTACCACTGAGCCTCCAGGGAAGCCCTGATGTGCATTTTAACAAGGGCGTTGACCTATAATTGCTTATCCTTTCTCTACCGTTGGTCTTGAAATTGCTTATTTATTTCCCTCTCTCGGGGATCCCAATCCGCATTGCCTATTTTGCAGTGTCTGCAAATGATTATTTCATATACATTGTCCTGTTTTCCAGCTGATTATCATGGGAAATTAATGTATATAAACTGCTACTTTTTGGCCTATATATACGTAGAATTCTTATGCTGTGTCTTTTTTTGGTATAGATTTGCACTCTTTATTTCAAGAAAATATTCTTGCTCATTAGAGCTTGTCTCTTGGACATCCCTATGTTCACTTCATCGTTATTTACAATAGTCAAGCTGTGAAAATAACCTAAGTATCCATCAACAGGTGAGTGAATAAAAAGATGTGGCGCACGCACACACACACACACACACACACACACACACCATGGAATGCCACTCAGCCATACAAAGAATGAAATCCTGCCACTTATGACAACACCTTGAAGATATTACGCTAAATGAAATAAGTCAGATGGGGGAAGACAAATACCATACGGTTTTACTTATATGTTGAAACTAAAAAACAAAACAAATAACAAAGAAAATAAAACAAGAACAAACGAAATAAAACCGAAACCAAACTTACAAAGACTAGACAGTGGTTACCAGAAGGCAGTGGGTGAACTGAGTAGCGAGGGTCAGTTGTATGGCGATGGATGATAAATAGACTTGTGGGGATCATTTTGTAGTGTATACAGATGTTGAATTATAATGTTGTATAGAAAAATACAGAAAAACAAAACAAAACAAAACACGCCAACCAGTATTTGTTTATAAACAAGAACATGTGGTGATGAATGGGGAGGGTAAACTGCAGCTGCCCTGATGCAGGCTTCACCACTGTTTCCTCTGCTGAATGTTGTATCCTTTTGGGTTTCAGTGATTTTAGCAATACTGTGACTCAAACGGAACCCTCGAAAGTTGCAAAATCCTCTGTTTGTAATCCAGTGGCTAATACTGTCTTTCCTCATCTCCAGCAGTCTCTCTTAGCAATAAGTAGAAATGCCACAAAATTCACTGTTCAAATTACCATTCACTCTGTAGTGAAAGGAGGCTTTCTATCTACAATTGCACTAGGGTAGTAGGCGCAAAGTGTGCCCCCAGGTGATCAAGCCTCCTTGTTTATATAGACAGGTGTTGTTAACAATAAAAGATGACGGGAACCTACTTGAGCTCTACCTGCATAGCTTTCCAGCTATGGAGAATGGAGCAGTGCAGGACGGCCCCAACTTCTCCTTTGGTCTGCTTAGGTCCCTAGTTCTCATTGTTTCTGTGAATTCTTATGTTGACTTTTCAGACCTGAGTCACCAGCATGTTGATGGAATTCTGTATCCTGCCTAATTTCTAGGGAGGTTATGTGAAGCCGTCATGACTTGTCACATTTTTCACATTTTGGGCCACACTGCAAAGCACATGGCTGAGTTCATGGTTTGTGGTTCACAACTTATAGTTTGGAGTTTTATGTATTTACTTCTATGTTTACTATTGAGTTATAGTTTCCTTCTATTTTAATTTTTTTAGTGTTTTTGATAGGCTTAGTGGGAAAGAATAGAATTAAAATGTCTTACTCTGTTATCTTTAACTGAAAGACTATTGTCTTGGAGATATGACCTTGATATAGGGTCAAACAGATGGAAGCAAAGTATAGTAATTAGTTATGGTATATATCCCTTTGTGTTCTAAAAATATACTTTATATTCATAACATATCACTAGGGGTATTCATCCCAGTGGTAACTGAAGTTATGGGCTGAGTAGAATGTATGTAATGTATATGATTATGAAATGTTTACAAAGGGCATGAATTACTTAAATAAATTAGCAAAGAAATCAATAAGGATCATTTCATTCTGAAGAAACATAGAAATACTTAAGTCTCTGTGGCCTTTATTGCATTGTGGTTAAGGACCTATGCCACTAACAAGACATCTTGTGGTTAAGAGTGAAATGTCCTTTTATTCTGATCCAGTAGCCTTTCATAAAATTTTTCCCATTGCAGACCTTACAGGGCATTTTTTTTCTTAGCTGGAGAAAATATGAGAATTGCCAGGCAGGGAACAGTTTGATCCCAAAGGTTAGAGGCTACTAGGATAGGACTGGATTAACCACAGTAACAGTAAAAAGACAATCCCTGTCTGTGTAGGATGGTTGATGCCTGCTGTCTGGGCTTCTGGGTCTGAGGTTGGCCTGTTCCTGTTGAAGTTATGGGCTGAGTAGAATGTATGTAATGTATATGATTATGAAATGTTTACAAAGGGCATGAATTACTTAAATAAATTAGCAAAGAAATCAATAAGGATCATTTCATTCTGAAGAAACATAGAAATACTTAAGTCTCTGTGGCCTTTATTGCATTGTGGTTAAGGACCTATGCCACTAACAAGACATCTTGTGGTTAAGAGTGAAATGTCCTTTTATTCTGATCCAGTAGCCTTTCATAAAATTTTTCCCATTGCAGACCTTACAGGGCATTTTTTTTCTTAGCTGGAGAAAATATGAGAATTGCCAGGCAGGGAACAGTTTGATCCCAAAGGTTAGAGGCTACTAGGATAGGACTGGATTAACCACAGTAACAGTAAAAAGACAATCCCTGTCTGTGTAGGATGGTTGATGCCTGCTGTCTGGGCTTCTGGGTCTGAGGTTGGCCTGTTCCTGAACTTACTCATTTCCCTAGCTTGCGTTACCATTCCCCTGCCCATTGTTCTCTGCCATCTTCCATGTCCTGAGATGGAGCATTATTTTAACAATGGTGATATATCCCTTAGCATATGCAGGATGGAGGAGGCCAGCAATAAATAATAGTGATAAGCCTGTATGCCAGAGCTTCCTTGGAGGGCTTTCGTGCACACACAGAGAAATGGATTAATGAAACTTATTTTGGTGGAGTGGAAAGGAAAACACAGAAAAGAAATACAGTGGTGTACATAGCTGTCATATCCGTGTCAGATATCTAGACAAGAAATGTAAATGTCAGTGGCTCAGACTTTCCAGGGGAGAACAAGGTGGCTGTAGTACGTCAAGCAGCTAACCCAGGAGTGGAGCTTGACATGTCATTTTGACGCTGGTCTGGAAAACTCCTTGGAAAGAAACACATTGTTCAAGGAGGACAAAACCCCAAATCAATACAGAGAAGAGAGCGAAGGGAAGAAGTAAAAGTCAGTGAGCGAAGGGAAATGACTGCCCCTGCTCCCAGTCCTGGCCATAACCAGGATCCCAGCAAGTAGAGATGTTTGATTTTTCAGTTGCCAGGCTGAGTGGTGCGGGAAAAATGTGGCCTGAAGAGTCAAACAGACCTGGAACCAAACTTATCTACTTGGACTTGGGTTCTTGGGCAAGTGATTTCTCTCTGCTCGTAGAGAAATTCTCAGCTGGCTCTGTTCTGTGGCACTATTCTGAGTTTGGGTTTATCTGTAATTTACAGATAATGGCACCTTCCCTGTGATGTCATTTGCAGATTGAATGAGACAGTGCCTGTGAAGCGCTAGTCCACAGAAAGGGTTTAGTGAATGCTCATTTCTAATTCTCTGCAGCCGGTCCTCTGTCCCAAAGCTCTTGGAAGTAGAGCCTTACCCCAACCTCCTGACTCCTCCTCTTTCTCCTCTTCTTCCTTCTTTTTCTGTTCTGTAAGGACGGTGAAGCCCTGAGCTGGCAGATAAATTGGGCTCCAGCTTGGGTGAAGCAAAGAAAATTCTTGATGGATTTGTCCTGCACCTGAGGAAGCAAGCTGTGCTTGTGCTCCTGGTTTCCATTACTGAGCTGGTCATATTTTATCTTCCCTTAAGTGGCAGCTAGATCCTTCCTGCTCAGGACATCACAGACTCTGACTGAAGGAGAGAGAAGCGAGCACTGAAGCTGGTCAGAATTATTTATTTCTGCTATCCTACGAGGCTACCTAAGAGAGGTGCTGGGATCTTCAAGCCTGAGCTTGGGAGCTGCGGTTTTCCTTTTGCGACATCCTTCAAGTTCTGGGGGTGTTTTCACCCAGGTGTGTGGTGATGCCAGAAGTGTTCCTTCGCACAGCTTTTATCACGGTGCCCACCTTCTCAGAGGCATCACTAACTCCCCATTGCCCATGAAGTAAATCCTAATCTCCTTACCTTGGTGTCTAGTACCCTCTACTTTCTGACTCCAGTTTACTCCCCTTTATTTCCCACTGTTTCTAAGCATGAAGTGATGTACAGTTTAAGCTAAACTCTTCACTGCTTCCCTTGCCCTCCCTGCGTCTTGCTGCTCCCATGCCTCTCTGATGTTGCTCCTGTGTCGGTCCTCCTCCCTCCATGGTCAGGCCATAGCTGTTCTCCAAAGCCCAGCTCAAATGCTCACTCTTCCAAAAAGCTGTCTTTGTGTGCCTTCTAGCTGGACGCTGTCTTGCCCTTCTCCAAATTCCTTTGGCTTTCTTTGAGCAGAGTACCGCTATCTGATGCTTAGAATTCTCACTTTTGCAGTACCAGGTTTTTCTTCTTTCCCAACAGAATGTCGGCCCCTTGAAGGTAGAATTTATGCATAGTCCCTATCTGTTTTTTCCACAATGTCTAATGCACATTAGGTGAAAAAATGAATGAATTCAAAGGCAGTAGTTGAGCTGCTGTATGTATATGTAACTGTTGGTGATGCACAGTTTGATATAACAGATACGCCAAATCCCCATCACGCATGCCTTCATGGTCCTTTTTGTGCCCGTGACATAATTCTACTCATATGCCAACCCCTATTAGTAAGTGGGTGTCTAGAGAAGTAGGTCGAGAAAGATTCTAAAGTTGTGCCTTGTGCAAATAGAGTGGAGTACTATGATTGATTAGTGATGTCACCCATTATCCTGTGTCAGAATTGATAGAGAGGTGGAATCTTTATGCCACATCATGTCTAATGTCTCCATATTGGTAGAGAGTTACAATAAATGGCATGAACGTACTTGCAAAAAAACTGACTCCCCTAAAATTATAATCACATCACTATATGAAGACGTTATGAAAATAACACAAGATTGAAGTCATCCAATCTGGATTCTTCCACTTGGGAGCTATTGATAGTAGCAAATTACTTCAATCTTTTTATGTGCATGTACAATGAGTTACTAATACCCATTTTATCTATCTCATAGTCAAAGAAGAGGATAGTTCTTGTTATGAGGACAAAATATTATATATATGTATACATCTATATTTATATACAGATATCTATGTATGGACATATATACATGTTCAGTTCAGTTCAGTCGCTCAGTCATGTCCGACTCCTTGTGACCCCATGAATCACAGCACGTCAGGCCTCCCTGTCCATAACCAACTCCTGGAGTTCACTCAGACTCACGTCCATCGAGTCAGTGATGCCATCCAGCCATCTCATCCTCTGTCGTCCCCTTCTCCTCCTGCCCCCAATCCCTCCCAGCATCAGAGTCTTTTCCAATGAGTCAACTCTTTGCATGAGGTGGCCAAAGTACTGGGTAATAAAATTCATAAATGATTTATTATTTCTCACTTTGAAAGGCTTGCATTGTCTTCAAATTAAAAAAAAAAAAATAGAGAAGGAAAAAGAAACCCACTAAACTAGTATTCTTGCCGGAGAATCCCATGGACAGAGGAGCCTGATGGGCTATAGTCCATGGGGTCACAAAGAATCGGACATGATTGAGCAACTGAACAATAACAATTCTTCTTGAACAGAGACAATCACAAGTAATAACTTAGTGTACATCCTTCAAGATCCTTTTCAGTGATATGCATAGCTTTAAAAATTCTTTCAAGGCCTCTTTTTTCTTTTTATCAATACAGAGTAAACATTTTTGGATGCCACTGAATATTCTTCTATAACATTGCTTGCATGCTAAATAGTATTCTATTGTATTTTGATGGCATGCTGTCCACTGTGAAGTAAAACACAATGCAATCTTGATTTGATATTTATATGATGAACACGAACGAGGCAGACCCTAGAAACTGACAAATTAAAAACTGTTGCCTTGTGGTTTGCTTGGAACAGCAGGTTTTCAGGTTGTGCTATGATCTGTTAGCCAGAAATCCTTGTGGCAATGGGAATTGTCAGGTGTGTGGATCTGTAGTGAAGTTTAGTACGTTGACTTTGATGAAGCTCAAAGGACAAACAAAGAGTGAAGCTGAACCTTCCTCAAGCAGTGTTTATGTGCTCACTGGATGTTAGAGTCAGTTTTGAAGATGTACCTGTAGGAATGGATTCATTTTTGAAAAGTTGTAATCAACAAAAAAGAAAGGGCAGGTATGGTTTTGAACTCATATTTTTTGTAGGACTGTTTGGTTACTTTTTTCAAAAAAAAAAAAAAAAAAAATCTCTTTGCATGAGGTGGCCAAAGTACTGGGTAATAAAATTCATAAATGATTTATTATTTCTCACTTTGAAAGTCTTGCATTGTCTTCAAATTAAAAAAAAAAAAATAGAGAAGGAAAAAGAAACCCACTAAACTAGTATTCTTGCCGGAGAATCCCATGGACAGAGGAGCCTGATGGGCTATAGTCCATGGGGTCACAAAGAATCGGACATGATTGAGCAACTGAACAATAACAATTCTTCTTGAACAGAGACAATCACAAGTAATAACTTAGTGTACATCCTTCAAGATCCTTTTCAGTGATATGCATAGCTTTAAAAATTCTTCCAAGGCCTCTTTTTTCTTTTTATCAATACAGAGTAAACATTTTTGGATGCCACTGAATATTCTTCTATAACATTGCTTGCATGCTAAATAGTATTCTATTGTATTTTGATGGCATGCTGTCCACTGTGAAGTAAAACACAATGCAATCTTGATTTGATATTTATATGATGAACACGAACGAGGCAGACCCTAGAAACTGACAAATTAAAAACTGTTGCCTTGTGGTTTGCTTGGAACAGCGGGTTTTCAGGTTGTGCTATGATCTGTTAGCCAGAAATCCTTGTGGCAATGGGAATTGTCAGGTGTGTGGATCTGTAGTGAAGTTTAGTACGTTGACTTTGACGAAGCTCAAAGGACAAATAAAGAGTGAAGCTGAACCTTCCTCAAGCAGTGTTTATGTGCTCACTGGATGTTAGAGTCAGTTTTGAAGATGTACCTGTAGGAATGGATTCATTTTTGAAAAGTTGTAATCAACAAAAAAGAAAGGGCAGGTATGGTTTTGAACTCATATTTTTTGTAGGACTGTTTGGTTACTTTTTTCAAAAAAAAAAAAAAAAGCAGAAATTGAGTAAATTTAGAAAAGGCCAACGAGCACTATGCTAGTTTCTACTGACTGAAAAGAAATACTGCTTTATTGAATACAGGAGTCGTTTTTGGTCTGGAGTACCCAACTAGATTTCTGAAAACATTAGAAAGCTGAGAAAATTTCCCAGTTTAGGATTCTGCAGTGTTACTGTAAAACGTATCTCACTCTAAATGGCCATTCCATAGGACACATCTTGAAGGGTTTTTTCTTATTTACCAGCTGCATGATCTTGAACAAATTACCCAACCTCCTTCAGCTCCAGTTAACTTGCAGAATGGAGATGACAGTATTTGTATCACATAATAGTTTTGAAAGTTTGATAAAAAACCATGGCTTTAAATTTCTTGGCATAGTGTAGATTCTCACTGAGTGTTGATCACTCATTGGTATATTAGGCTCTAAATAGGTAGTGCAGGTAGACAAGCTGGCTCACTCTCCCTCCTCAGGAACCCGATGGCTGAGCTACCAGAACATTTTATTTTCTTGGCTATGTAAATTATTTGTTACCACACGAGTAAAAGGGGCGATAAACACAGTCTGTAAGAAGGCTCTGAAAAATCAGATTATTGATCAAAGCAAGAATGAAAGGAAAAGAATTTAGGCATTTTACGATGGCCTTGGTTGCATTCCAATAGGTTCTCTTACCATCAGTTTGATAGTGTTAGTCACTCAGTCATGCCCAACTCTTTGCGAGTCCATGGACTGTAGCCCACCAGGCTGCTCTGTCCATGGAATCCTCCCAGCAGGAATACTGCTGTGGGTTGCCATGTCCTTCTCCAGAGATCTTCCCCATCCAGGGATTGAACCTGGGTGTCCCGCATTGCAGGCAGATTCTTTACCATCTGGAGCCACTAGGGAGGCCCTAAAGGAGACGCTGTGGCTGGGGGACTGGCGAGAATTATACCACTGAACCACCCATGCTCCACTATCAGTTTATTTTATGTTAATTCTAATTATTTCCCTTTTGGTCTAGGGACTTCCACATTTTTCATCTCCAGTCATGACTGTCTGTACTTATCTCCTTTTGTGGCATCTCATCTCAGGCCTAAGGTTAAGCTATCTGGTGCTTCAAGCCTCGTACTGCTTAGGGGATGCTGTAATTAACAAGGATGGATAATTTGTAGTGTTTTATCATACTTGTTTTAATATCCAACCCATTCGCTTTGACTTTTTTACTCAGTTAGAGAGGAAATGGCTTATGAGGACAGAGCAAAGTCCTCAATTGTGCATTACTTTTCCTGTCTCTACTCCTCAACGTATTACAAAAAATTAGTCCTTAAAAAGATCACCTTTTCTCTTAAACATCATAACTTATCTCAATATGAATGAAGTTATTTTGAAAAGTAACTTTAGATTATGTACAATTTCTCTCCAGTATGATTTCCAACACTGATGTGTTGTGAAATTCTATGTGCCGAAGAAGTTATTATATTTGTAAATACACTATGTATATCTAATTAGTTTATCATATTGATATCATCTCTCTCTCTTTTAAGGAGTCTAAATATTGACTCTTTTAAATATTAAACCTATTTTACTGAATCAGTATCAGTTGCTTAAACTTTAAGTCAAAGTCAAAGCACTTTGGTTCCAACAAAGTGGTTCCAACATTTAAATTCCATTATAATTGCCACTGAGTTGCCAAAAAAGTGGGCCTTCAGATATTGAGCTTTTGTTACATGAAATCTAGGGGGGCTTTCCTGATCTGCACTGGAAAATCACCGCAGTCCTTTGGGCCTGAGGCTGAAATGGACTCTTTCCACCGAGAAACGTAAATTAAATCAAAAGATTGGTGTTCTGGAAAATCTCCTACCCTCTACCCGCCCCCAAGGTCACAAAAGAAAATAAAGTAGCAAGAGAAAAAAGCTTCACGAAATAGCAAGAATGCTAATGAACACTGGTTACCTAAGACATTAAATCAAGGAAATCTACATGGGGAGACCAAGCTTCAGATACAAGGAAACATTCCGCAGGCAGTGGCTTTCCCCATTATTTAAAGCCTGGGTCATTTTCACCAGCCAGGTGGTGTGCCTGCTGGCAGGTTGCCTCATGCTGCTATGCAGTGAGTTTTGGTTGGCATTTGTTACCATCAGAATATAGACTATTTTGTAGTCTGGAAGAAAAATGTGGTTGGCTGCTTTAGTGATTATAATACTGATTTGTTCCTAATGTTACATTTGTTACATCTGTGTTAGCATCCCAAGAGATAAAATGCAGTTGTGATTTGTTAGGTGTCTATTTTTGGCATAAAAGCCAGAAGTTTCAAGTTTATTTGTTTTTTTCCTTTACCAAGCAAAGCTGTTACCCAATAATTTACTGCACATTGGACTTAGGAAAGAAACAAAACACATTAAAAAAAAAAAATCTCCTGCACTATGTGAAAGAAATTCATTCATGTAAGCACAGGGAGAGAAGACATTGCAAGAAATTGCTGTACAACATGGTTAAGAAATGTCTCTGTGATTATAAAATCATAAAAGAATAATTAGGTGGAGACACCACCTGAGTCTCCTCAGGGACTCTAATGACATTTCTGAGAGCTGAGAAGGCCCTCTACATGAATCTCAGAAATATTCTGCCTTTTTTTCCCTCATCTCTCTTTCAGCTCAATGGGTTCCTGGCCAAGCACCAGGACTAGGAGCTGAGAAAGAGGTTGGGTCTCGGCTCACTCTCAAGAAGAAGTGAAATGCCAGACTTGCTGAAACTCCTGTCTGAAATCTCCAGGGAAGTTTTTAAAGCTTCAGGGCCATCCACTTTGTGAACAACATTCTAAATTAACCATTTCAGAGTTTCACTGACTCTTGTGTCTTTTTCTTTTATGACATGGTTGAGAAATGCAATTCCAGCCCATGTGGGTTTAGTTGGGAAGGCACATCAGGATTTAGGTGGGAAGGAGTCAGATTTCAACTGCAGAGCTGAAAATCTGCACAGCATGAAAAAAGAGAGAAGCATTGTCCCCAGTAGAAATATCTTCATTAGTCTTAACTAAAGTATTGACATTTCAATTGGATTGTCGGTGGTAATAGCTCTGTTGGGCCAATACGAAATGTCCAGCTTGGCCAGCACTTAGAGCACCTGTCCTAAATGCCTAAAAATAACTAACAAAAATGGAATAGCTTGAAAGTTGGAGGAAAGTCAAGCATGTGAGAAAAAAAGACGCAATGATGGCAGAGGAACTCTTTTTCCTTTTGGTTCTGTTGTTATGTCTTTGCATTTTTAACAACAGTACTGAAATGGCTAGCATTCCTAAGTCCTTTGGGTATGTAAGGGCTTCCCATGCATTATGCCAGTCAGTTCTGAGTGCCTACTTGTTTACAGGTGTCTGTTTGTAGATAAGGAATCTTTTTTTTTTTCTTTTTGGACCTCTATATTTTATATAAAGCAATATAAGCAAAATTGAATTATAAGCAATAAAAGGGTAATTCATTACCTTGTGTATTCAGCTCTCAGCAAACTTCTCAAAGTACAACCTTTGAGAGCCACCCTGTAGTCTGGGATGAGCAGTTTATGCCTGATGGTGGGCTACGACTGGGAAGCCAGGGAATCAGTGAAAGAGCCTGAGGGAGAGAGAGACAAGCGGTGCACGTGCACATGGTCATCTTTGACTCCTCACCATCAATAAGGACACTGCAGCGCTCCTCTCTTTGCTTGCTATGGATTTGTTTTTAAAACTTTTGTCCCAGTTTCTAGTCCCTAGCACAACTTCTCACACAAAGTAAATATTCCAACGTGTTTATGCAATGACTACATAACAATGTTTTGTTCTTGCCATAGTACAGAGCAGCCTGGCCTGGTTAGGTGCAGGTGAGGCTAGAACTTAAGGAGTGGACTGAAGCGATACGGCATCTGGATGGCAGGACTCTGTAGTTGATGGGAGATGAGCAAGGAACGGCATGCTCTGAGTGCCTCGCACACCTAGGGCCCTTTCTTGAGTCATTTGATTACTCTCTGTAGCTTTCCTCCAAAGTAGCTTCCATTACACACGCTGAACAGGTGAGCAACACATTTCAGTTAGGGCTGGCCACCTTTCCAGTCCTCATTATCCTCGTGTGGCTGAAGGCTGCAATGCTGGATGGGGCGGGTATCGGCAATCTGCAGTGCTGTCAGGATGCTTGACTTGGGCTGCTGTGGGAGAACTCAATACTGGGAAGCCCAGGAGGAGACGATGCTCTGAAGGGTAACTAGGTCAGGCAATGTGGCATACAGACAGTGTATCATTACTTCACTCAGCATATATTAGTGAGTACCTGTGAAGCACCAGACACTGTTCTAGGTCCTAAGCAAGAGAGGCTAACAAGATTAAGTGCTTTCACTACTGGCATCCACCCTGTAGGAGGAGAGATAGACAAAAGCAAATAAGCACATTATTCAAGTGATTTGAAGAAAAATACAGCTCACAGGCAGGTAGACTGTGGTAGAGACTATTTTTTATAAGGTAATGAGGAGAAGCCGTTCTGAAGATAAGTCATTTGAGCAGAGACTGAGGACAGGCATAGAAATAAGCCTGGCTTAATGATGTTCTGAGAAGAGGGAACACTGAGATGGCAACATGCTGCACAAGGTCTGGGAATGGCAAGGCCTGTGTTTGGAGGGGAGAGGGAGTGGTAGGAAGTGAGGGTTGAGAGCGAGACTGGGGACAGCGCATACAAGGCGTCACAGGGTATGTTAAGGAATTCTCTGAGCACGATGGGAAGTCTTCACAGGGTTCTGAGTCAGAGACTAGGTCTTCTGAACTCACATACCATTGTAAAGGATATTCTGGCCATGATATGAAGAAGAAACTGGAGGTGGGTGAAGGGTGAATGGCAGATTGTTACTGCCAGCAATGGGTAGAGCTATGAAGAGTAAGTCTCGCTTCGTTGCGATAGGGATGAGCAGGATAAGCAAGTGCTAGATGTGGTTCCATTCCATGGTGCAGGCGTTACCAAATGCGGTTTTATATTTTACATAGGCATATCTCGATAACTGGAGAGCATTTCTTCAAATTGCACAATTGAATGGTATTAAGTGTCTTACCCAGACAGGGACTCAGATAATTAATTAGGTCATGATCTTTTGCCAAAACTTGGGTAGGATGGATGAGTGTGGTTGGCATTAGAGGCCAATTTGGTCTGGAATACCAGAAATGCTAGAACCTGCCTTAGCCCAGTGAATTCTCTTCTAAAACAAAATAAGAGTATCACTGGATTGTAAACTGACCAGTGCACAGTTATTGAGTAAAAGTATTAGCACCAGAGGCATGGAAAGAACTCTAAAGGTGGGAGGGCAACTCTCAAAGTTTCATGCCCACACTTTGAAATCCTACCACTAGAGATGGGAGCACCCCTTAGTAGACTGTGAGCTTCTGTTGGGAATCCGGTACCTGGAATCCTACTGACCTTCTACTGGAAATCCAATAGATTGAGGTCCTGTCTTAATTACAGCCGTATCCTAAGACATGGAACCTGGTATCTGAAAAGTGCTCAGTTTTTGTTGCACCCATTCATCCACTCATTCAGTGACTCATACATCTCATGAATGTCTTTGATACGTACTGGGATATAGCACAAAGGAGACACAGTCGTTGCATTCTGCATTCACATTCCACTATCAGAAGGGGAAACGCTTCTCTGCCTTATGAGGAGCTCTTTAGGGAGCAAGGACAGTTCGCTATGGGAGCACACGTGAAGGTTCCCAAATCCAGGGCATGGGGGACAGGGAGCTTTCCTGGAGGCAGTGGTGCCTGCAGAGATCCTTCCTGGGCTTAGACTGAGGATATACGCACTTGTAAACAGTAGAGATACACTCTTTTGGCAGACTTGTTAGCAGTATCAAAGTCTCTTGAATGCAGAACTGTATTTTCAGAATAATAGCCTGTAGTTGGCTGGCAAGTTTAAATGGTGATAGAGCCTTATTAATATGTATGACCTACATTTTCCCCAAATTTGGTAGAATGAAAAGCTGGAGTATATGATAATTTTTTAAATTCTACATTCATTCCATTCATTTGGGTAATCTGGCATATAATACCTGATTATCATAATTTTACCTAAATAATGAATAAACTAGACAAGGGAAAAATTAAAATCTTTCACATTAGGTATAATTATAATTTTTTACAGTAACATCCACAGTCAAATTCTTAATTAAGTCTGCATGCCTCTTTTACAAAAGTGTATTTTGTAGATATAGCTTATTTTTTAACATCTGCATTAATGAGAGGAAAGAACAGCAGAGATAATTCCCCAAAACCAAAGCTTAAAATCCATCTCCACTGGGTTATGCGATAAAGTCTGTCCTATACAAAGCCTGATATTTGCTTTCCTAATGATGCTCTTTGTGGAATAATATTAACATGTGTTTGCATTTCCTGAAAAGAAAAAAAAAAAAAGGCTGATGTAAATCAGGGAAAAGAATATGGCAGGGGCTGAGGGATGGGGAAGTCTGTTTGGGACTGACATTTTTCCAGTGACAATAGATATATAGATAACTGACTAGCCCAAATGTCATAAGTTGAAAGAGAAGATATTTCTTTTCTTCCTCCCTCCCTTTCTTCCTTCCTTCACTCCCTCTCTTGCCTTCTTATATCCTTCCTCCCTTCTCTACTCTCCATTCATTTTATTTTCAGAAATATTCAGTGTCAACAAAAACATACAAACTCATTCAAATTCAGATGAAACCTAAAAAATAAACCTGGGGAAGCAGCTTATCAACATGATCACCTCCCTGGGAGCTAAATACTTCTGCCCATTTCTAGCCTAAGACCCTCCAGGCACATGGTCATAAACCTGAGAAGGGGGTACTGTGCATATGTTGTGCACATGTTGATGTTCCTGCTGTGTGTGTGATGATACCCAATACAGTATTTTTTGAAAAACTGCAAAGAATTCAGCAAGCATCTTCAGCAGTAGGGCATTTTTCAGATTTGTTGCTGTCATCATAATAAAGATTACAGATGATCTCCCTGCTGCTCAGGGTACATCTTCTAGGATCAGACATCAAACCAAAGATGGCAGAAATGCATTCAGAGGCCCGCTTTATGAATTTGCTTTGCTTATTGCATTTCTTTTCTTAGAAATGTAATTGCTTTGGAATTACTGGGATCATGGAGAAAAGCATGCTGTCAAGAGAGTAAGCTATAGAGTGGGAAAATGTGATAAAGTCAATTTAAGTTTAACAGAAATCTTGGGGGTTTTTGAGCCACAACTTCTAAGTAACTGCTTCAACTTTTGCGAAGTTGGAAGAAATACTATTATCCATTTCTATCATTGTTGTTTTTGAACACATACACAAAAGGGCAGATCTTGCGTGTTACCAGAAGCTTGATGGCAGTTTGGAATAATAGCCATTTCCAAAAAATGTATCCCATAGTCCAATTATCACAGAAACCTAATTGCACTGATTTTTGGTTATGGAAAAAAAGAGAGAAACGAACAATGAAACAATGTATCAAGGGCTAATGGACATCAGATTCAGCCGCCTTTCTTGTTCATCCCAACAAGAAACAATCTTAAATCCCCATTTAAAATGCTCATATAAAATTTTTTAGCATCTTATTTTTAACAATTATTCAAAATATCAGGTACTAGAAATAAAAATTGCAAAGCATTTTCTCTTGGACATGTGCATACGTGCACACAAAAACACACACCCACACATACTGGGCTCTCATCAGTCATCCCGAGGGTACCAGTTCACACACAAAGACACAGACTTAGTTGGGGTCAAGCTGTTGTTTGGATTTCAAGTAACTGAAATGGATTTTGGCTAATTTAACCAAGGAGAAGTTTGTTGCAAAGAATAGGCGCACTTACAGAATCAGTGGGAGACTGAAGAAGCAAGCTTGGGAATGGACAGTGAACCAAGGTAGTCCACTTAGCCAGAATTACTGCGTAGCTCCAGAGTGCTGGGGCTCCCTGAATGACCCCCAACCTTTTTTCATCCTGTTCTTCTCTTGGTGGAAATTGAGATTCCTGGAAGGGAGCAGGCGTCTGGTTGGCCTGTTTGCTCATATGCTACCCTTGGAAGGAGAAGTGCTTCCATCAACTGTCCTATGAGATCTGTCTAACGGGGGAAGGCTGGGTCTCTAAAGGATGGATGAGGGCAATTCCAAACAGCAAGCAGACAGTCCAGGGTGTGAGGGTGAAGATGTGTTACTCCTTGGAGAGATATTTCTAACCCTGAATGGAGACCTGATTGTCTCTTCTTGGACCATTTCACAGTAGAGCGCAGCTTGGGATGATGTAATGAATGTCCTACGTGGAGTGTGAAGACCTGGGTCTTATACAGCTTAGTTTTGTGACTTCTTCCAGTTTTCTTATCTACTTTGCATCCTAGTTTCCCCAACTATCCTATCTCACAGAGTTATGTGGATACTAAGAACAGTATATAGACAGCTTATTAAAGAGCAGAGACATCGCTTTGCCAACAAAGGTCTGTCTAGTGAAAGCTATGGTTTTTCCAGTAGTCATGTACAGATGTGACAGTTGGACCAAAAAGAAGACTGAGTACCTAAGAACTGGTGCTTGCAAACTGTGGGGCTACAGAAGACTCTTGAGAGTCCATTGGACAGCAAGGAGATAACAGGCAATACTACAGGAAATCAACCCTGAATTAGGCTGACACTGAATTAGTAGGACAGATGCTGAAGCTGAAGCTCCAGGTTCTTTGGCCACCTGATGTGAAGAGCCGATTCATTAGAAAAGACCCAGATGCTGGGAAAGATTGAAGGAAGAAGAAGAAGGGGGTGACAGAGGATGAGATGGTTGGATAGCATCACCAACTCAGTGAATATGAGTTTGTGCAAACTCTGGGAGATGGTGGAGAACAGGGAAGCCTGGCGTGCTGCAGTCCCTGGGGTTGCAAAGAGTTGGACACAACTGAGCAACTGAACAACAATAACGGTTCGCATTAATATATGTGAAAGCACTTTCTAAAACTGGAAAGTGGTTTCCAGATGTCCTATGAGTTTGAGAGTCTTCTGTTAGTGACTGCAAGAGCCCAAAGGGCAACACAAAGGCCCAGCAACATGTGCTAGATCCCATACATGCCCTGGATTCTGAGCCCAGTGTCACTTCATGAATATGACCTTGGCAGATTAGATGGGTGAAAAGACTATCATGAACTTTAATTTCAGATGAAGGCTGGTATCTACAATTTCAGATGAAGGCTGGTATCTACCAGACATAGACCATACCTCTTAGAGAAAAATCTTCACTTTCTTCTTTCTAGAAGGGTCTGTTCCATGATGCTGGTTCCCAGAGTACTTAGGTTTCAGGCATCTGTCTGGATTTTGTGTTCTTACATGATGTATAAACAACATATTCAGAGAGGTTGTGCTTTATTTGAGGACTATGTCCCTGGAGTCCTTGCATAATTCAGAATTTACCTATTTCAAGGCAAATACCAACAAAAGGTAGGAGGGAACTTTGTTTACCAGATAAAAAGGGTGTCCTCATATAGCCCTAGCATAGACTCAGTTTATAGTTCACTTGCTTCCTTCATCTCTGATATTAAACTATGTGATTGTTGTCCAGTTTTTACTTTGGGGGAGGGTTAGTGTTTCATTATTTCAAATTTTGCATATACAGAGAATCTCAACATATTTTATGTCAAACTGTACTGAATTCACACAATTCAAACCTTCATTCAATGTGGTGGCTCTATAATTTGGTGTAGTTTAAATTTAGTTTAAATCAGCAACACAACCACTGTTGAATATACCCTATTTTGCAAATGCATAAGGAGGAAAATAGTAAAGCTAGGATGCTATAGGATACATTTCTTCTTGACCCATATATGGAAAATTATGATTTTAAGAAACCTAGGCACTTGTGTCAGATGACCATGTCTGGCTTTCATGTGGGCCAACATCAGGGAAAACTATGATTTCTCCCATAGTCATTTATGGATATGAGAGTTGGACTATAAAGAAAGCTGAGCACCAAAAAATTGATGCTTTTGAACTGTGGTGTTGGACAAGACTCTTGAGAGTCCCTTGGACTGCAAGCAGATCCAACCAGTAAAGGAAGTCAGTCCTGAATAGTCATTGGAAGGACTGATGTTGAAGCTGAAACTCTAATACTCTGGCCACCTGATGCAAAGAACTGACTCATTTGAAAAGACCCTGATACTGGGAAAGACTGAAGGCAGGAGGAGAAGGGGATGACAGAGGATGAGATGATTGGTGGCATCATTGACTCAATGGACAGGAGTTTGAGTAAGCTCCAGGAGTTGGTGATGGACAGGGAGGCCTGGTGTGCTGCAGTTCGTGAGATCACAAAGAGGTGGACACAACTGAGCGACTGAGCTGAACTGAACATCGGGGAACTGCATGAAGAGTTTGGTTTTCATGCTAGGCCAGCTTCTCAGTTATGAAACGAGTTTCTCTGGTTTTGGTGAGGGGTGGGTAACACAGTCAAGGGAGTATACCTCAGCCTATCAGGAGATTGGTTTGCCTGTTAATTTTGTGGAAGACTTTGTACTAAGGTAAACAAAGGGCCAAGAGAGAAATGTCAGAACCGCCTGTTAGAATTTAGACCACCTTTGAATTCCTTGTGCTCACATTTGCCATTTAACGTATGTGGGAACTGAGGCCTCAGGAAGTCTATCACTTTCCTACAGTCATACAGTGGTGAAGTGGTGAGGTCAGGGCAACTGTAGAACTGAGTTCTCATCCACAAATAGCCTACTTCTCCATTCAAAGGCAAGCCTTTAAACTATTCTATAAAGGCGCCCCTGAGAACTCACCTCTTGTTTTCTCTGAATCTTGTTCCTTACCAATATCATTAAAAAAAATAAACTTGTTTATTTATTTTTGGCTGTACTGCACAACTTGCAGGATCTTAGTTCCTCAATCAGGGATTGAACCCGGGCCTTTAGCAGTGAAAGCACAGAGTTCCTAACCACTGGATAGCCAGAGAATTCTCTTCTACTTCTATCTTTGAATCTTACTTTAAAAAATGTTTTCAGGGCTATACCTACAAAATTCATCTTTTAAAAAGTGAATGAGTAGGTATTTTGTCAAACAAACCAATCAACCCATAAGCCTTTCAAGGTGGTATAGATAGGAAAGTAATACATTTCAAAAAGAGGTGACGAAGCACCATAATCTAAAAATTTTTTAAAAAGAACAATAGAAAAGTTCTTGGATGAACACACAGCTTTCAAATGGAACGCTTTCCAGTATGGAATTACATGAGCATGGCACAGCTGCGGGCTTCCCTGGTGGCTCACGAATCAGGTGGTAATTTTCTAGACTCCCATGCCTGTATCTTTGGTTCTACTTGGAATGTCTCTTCCAGGTTTGTTCACATTTATTTATTTGTGTGTGTAGGTTGCAGTATGACTTCACCTGACATGGCACTGGGGGCTTAATAAATGAAGCTGCTGCTCCTCATTCTTGATTCTTCATGATATTATATACCTGGGTCCTATCAATTCTTAAAATAAAAATCATCTCTTACAATAGCCTGGAGGTCATAGTCTGCGAAGTCCTTTCTGTCTATCTGCCTCCTCTCTCCCCTCCCCTTCTGGCTTACACAGAATGGATAAACAGCTTGAACTGCAGACTATTTTGCACCTTGCTAGTGGGGCAGAGCTGGAATCCATCCCATGTCACCTGATTCTCTGCTCTCTATTCTTTCCCTTTGGCCACACAGCTTCTCCCTGGGGTCATTCCAAAGGCTCCGTCCACTTCTCCCTACTTGGGGTCTAGGTCACGAGCTTTGCATGTCCACATGAGGATCAGTGCCTGCTCTTCCCCTAACTTTAATCATGTGTGCCTCAGTTCTTTTCTCTGGCCCAAGACTCATATCCAAATGGTGACTGATGTAAGTCTTAGAACTCAGGCACAGTCAGGATGATGGGTACTGCCTTGCCATCACGCCCCTACCTCTTTCAACTTGTTAACTCACTGCTCCAGCAGAGCAGCTTCGTAACGCCTCCTTCCCAGAACCCATCACCAACATCACATGCAGGCTTTGCTGTAATTAAGTATTGATTTCATGTAATGTGCGTGTATGGAGGAAGTGCATCTCATTTGCGGGCTGCTGTTATCTGTTGGTAGAACAAAATATGTGATTATCGGTGGCTATCCTATGGCTATCTATGACAAACGATAACCTAAAACTCCAATCCATCTAATTGTGGTGACATTATGGTATGCCATGCGAGAGTGGATTGTTTGTCTTAACGTGACCTCTGCTGCTGTCGGCCTGCTTTTGTGCCCAGAAATAGCTACACAGATTCTTCACTGCAGCTCCTTCTTAGTTCCAATTTGGTCCTGCTGGAAAGAAGACTGCAAAGTCCATTTACAATAATGTAACAAAGCTGTGACTTCAAATAAATGGAGCGCTGGTATTGTTTTCTGCTTTTTCTGTAGCGGCCATACCTCCTTACTTTTTTTTTTTTTTTTTGGTAACCTTGTTATTCTCTGGAGAACAAGACAAGAAATTTTGGATAGAAAATAAATTCATGTCATTAATGTCTTCAGGAAATGCTGGTGGGTTCTTGAGTCCCCCATCACCTTTAGGCAGCATTTGCAGACCCTGGGTTGAGTTAACGTTGCTCTGATTTGCAGATTTGATGAGGCAGGTATATTGTGGGGGGAAGCTCTTATGCCCACTGCAGAAATGAGAGCCTGAAGAACTGGGATCTGAGTCCCTCTTCATCATGTGATTTCTCTTTCCATCTGACAGCTTCATCTCTGCTGAGCTGCTGACTGTCTTGATTAGGAATTTTCTCCCAGCAGTGGGATGGAAGTTTCTAAATAAAGACATGAGCTGTCTGTGTAGGTGTCTTTGCCTGTTTGGAGTTTTCCATCATGAGATGGAAGGTTGGATGGAATAGCCTGTGTAGGTGGTGACTTCATTTTCCCCTCCTTGCTCAAAATATTGGCCTGGAGTATCAGGAGATGAACCAATTAAAAACTCTTGTTTCTTAGCACTAGTCTTCTCTCCTTTAACAGCAGTTTTATTTCCTGCCTTCTGCTTCCTAAGGTTACTTCCATTAGGTGTTGTTTGTTTGTTTTTTTTTTTTCCCTGCTGCCACATAAAGTGACTATGGATAACACTGCAGACAGATGAATGTTAGGAACGTTTCTAATCCTGTGCACCGTTGTGTGTTATTCCTCTGAAGCTCGCACTGAGCTCCTCAAGCTCCATTTCATGTGCCACGTTATCACAGTCCATTTACCTGTGCAAGTTAAGGGTACTGAACTAGGGGATGCAGGTAATGCCAATCACACAGTAGAGGTGTCAACTGCATCTTAAGTATGTCACTCAGAAACCTGGTGAAGTCACAAACAAAAGTGTAACATACGATAACTTTCTTTGAATGTCCTCCTCTCATTGTTGTCATTTAGTTGCTAAGTCATGTCTTACTCTTTGTAACCTCATGAAGCCCGAGAGGCTCCTCTGTCCATGGGATTCTCGGGGTAGAAATACTGGAGTGGGCCACCATTTCTTCCTCCAGGGTAACTTCCCCACCAAGGGATAAAACCCGTGTTTTATCTGAGTCACCAGGCAGATTCTTTACCACTGAGCCACCAGGGAAGTGTCATACATTTCAATATTTAGGGACCATATTGACAATAATATCGCACAAATCAAGCAAGCTACCTTTGGTACTTTTAGGTAAGGAATGGGGAAGATGATTTGGGCTTTGGGGTAGGGGGGATCTGATTTCCTGGCTTTTTGATCCCGAACAAATATGTTACTTATGTTCTCAGAGCTTCCGTCTTCTATCTGAATAATGTAAGTCATGGAGACTGAGTAGGCAGAACGACACAGGCTGCTAGCTCAGTGCCCGACATGTGGTAGACTGAGGCATCCTCCCATTCGTCACATTGCCTAGTCCACTGGACACATGTCACTCAGAGTTAACTATAGCTCAGCTGTGTAGACCTTATCCAAAGTTCAGTTGTGTTTCTTTCATAAACAACCATTTGAACCGTCTACAGAGTATGTCTAAGACAATTCCTATACCACACCTGGAGTATTAGAAAACATCCTGAATGATAATTCAAAAGGGCCCGTCCAAAGGTGAGAGATGAAGCTGGTGAGAATTCTGTGCTATGCTTAAGAATCATCTGGGAACATGCTAAATGTGGGCAGATTCTAGGGCCCCTTTCCATAGAATCTGATTCAGTAGGCTTGAATGAGGAGTTCTTCTGATTTGCATGACTAATAATGTGCTCCTCAGATGATGATAATGTCTGGATCACACTTAAAGGAATACTTCTACAAACATGTCAACAGTGGAACTGCTGGGCATCTGAGACGGTCAGCTGGGATAGGGCCACTCATGGGGGACAAGATGGCAGCCTTCCAACTGCCAAATATGTGTCATGGACATGATGCAGTTTGTTCTAGAGCGCCAAGGATCGTGGAACCTCATGGGTAGACATTTCAGGGAAGAAAATTTCAGATTAATATAGATATTTTCTAAAAACTTAAAACTTATCTAAGAGTAGAATATATTGCCTCCAGGAGTAGAGAGCGCTCCAGCTCAGGAGGAATTCAAGTTTGTCTATCTGTGTGACTCTGAGAACTATACATGGAAGAAATTAGCTCGTGCTTTTATTCCCCATGGTACTTAAGTACTTTTGTTGTAATTGTTTACCTGTGCGTCTAGTGCATTCGACCCTCACAAGTGTTTACAAACCATCTGCTTGGTACCTGACTCTGTGAGGTGAAGCACGAAAGTGCTGCATGAATCCAAGCAAAGGGTGATCTTAGCAGATGTTATCGTCAGGAGAGGAGAAGGAGCTGGGCTTCCATTTCCACGTGGGAGAAGGGCATAGGTGTACCTGGCAATGAAAAGTAGGCGATTACCCACTGGGGAGGGAGGGGAGGCATAGTTTTGTTTTGAGAAGAAAGGTTCTTTCACACCAGCATTTAACAGATTAATTAAGTGAAACTTTCATTTTCTTCCCAATCAGTTCAGTTCAGTGTCTCTGTTGTGTCCGACTCTTAGAGACCCAATGGACTGCAGCACGCCAGGCCTCCCTGTCCAACACCAGCAGCTGGGGTTTACTCAAACTCATGTCCATCAAGTCAGTAATGCCATCCAAACATCTCACCCTCTGTCATCCCCTTCTCCACCCGCCTTCAATCTTTCTCAGCATCATCTTTTCAGATGAGTCGGTTCTTCATATCAGGTGGCCAAAGTATTGGAGTTTCAGCTTCAACATCAGTCCTTTCAATGAATATTCAGGACTGATTTCCTTTAGGATGGATTCGTTGGATCTTTTCGCAGTCCAAGGGACTCTCCAACCCCAAGAGTCTTCTCCAACACCACAGTTCAAAAGCATCAATGCTTTGGAGCTCAACTTTCTTTATATTCCAACTCTCACATCCATAAATGATTACTGGAGAAACCATAACTTTGACTAGATGGACCATTGTTGGCAAATTAATGTCTCTGCTTTTTAGTATGCTGTCTAGGTTGATCATAGCTTTTCTTTCAAGCAGTAAGCATCTTTTAATTTCGTGGCTGCAGTCACCATCTGCAGTGATTTTGGAGCCCCCCAAAATAAAGTCTGACACTGTTTCCACTGTTTCCCCATCTATTTCCCATGAAGTGATGGGAACAGATGCCATGATCTTCGTTTTCTGAATGTTGAGTTTTAAGCCAACTTTTTCACTCTCCTCTTTCACTTTTATCAAGAGGCTTTTTAGTTCCTCTTCACTTTCTGCCATAAGGGTGGTGTCATCTGCATATCTGAGGTTATTGATATTTCTCCCGGCAATCTTGATTCCAGCTTGTGCTTCACCCATCCCAGCATTTCTCATGATGTACTCTGCATATAAGTTAAATAAGCAGGG
>SJYX01003066.1:112222-150530 GCA_006410675.1 Oreotragus oreotragus | reverse complement strand
CGGCAATCTTGATTCCAGCTTGGGCTTCTTCCAGCCCAGCGTTTCTCATGATGTACTCTGCATAGAAGTTAAATAAGCAGGGTGACAATATATAACCTTGACATACTCCTTTTCCTATTTGGAACCAGTCTGTTGTTCCATGTCCAGTTCTAACGGTTGCTTCCTGACCTGCATATAGGTTTCTCAAGAGGCAGGTCAGGTGGTATGGTAGTCCCATCTCTTTCAGAATTTTCCACAGTTTATTGTGATCCACAAAGTCGCCCATACCATATGAAGTTCTAAATAGTTGTTGAATCAGTTCAACTCACTCTATAACAGTTACCTTATTCAACCATTGGGCTTTACTCTAACGTCCAATATCTGCTAAGGTCTTCTTGTTGTCCTTGTCAGCACTATTACCTCCCTAAGACCTGTTCTCCATCCTGTGGACAGCATGGCATCACACTGCCATACAGCTTTCAGTGGTTTACCAGTTGTCCGCAGGATAAAACCCCAAACTCTAACATAGTTTATGGTCTCATGAACTACTGGCTTTATCTCTGTCTCTCGCCATTTCTCACTCTCTACTCCCCGGCCATAGTGAGCCAAGTTCATTCTTCTGAACAGTACACACTTGCTTCATGGCACAGAGAGGTCTTTATGTAAAGATTCTTTACCTACCCCTGCATGCAACTAAGAAACAATGTCCTTCTCCTAGTATATGACCTTTCCCTGCTCCTCCAGACCACACTAATTAAGTTTTCACTCTGTGCTGTGGCAGGAGGGAGTGTAGTGTAGAATATCAGCTTGAGCCCTGGTGGCACACTGCTTGGATTCAAATTCGGTTCTATCATATGCTAGAGGAATGGTACTTACTTTGTAGAATAATGATGGGGATCAATACTTTACTCATAAGAAATAATTAATACAGAGCCTGATATTTACTTAGCATTCAATAACTTTTATTTTTTTTTGACCTTTCCCTGCTCCTCCAGACCACACTAATTAAGTTTTCACTCTGTGCTGTGGCAGGAGGGAGTGTAGTGTAGAATATCAGCTTGAGCCCTGGTGGCACACTGCTTGGATTCAAATTCGGTTCTATCATATGCTAGAGGAATGGTACTTACTTTGTAGAATAATGATGGGGATCAATACTTTACTCATAAGAAATAATTAATACAGAGCCTGATATTTACTTAGCATTCAATAACTTTTATTTTTTTAATTTTATTGGAGTATAGTTGATTTATAAAGGTGTGTTAGTTACAGGTGTACAGCAAAGGGAATCAGTTATTCACATACCTATATCTACTCTTTTAATATCCTTTTCCTGTAAAGGTCATTACAGAGTATTGAGTAGAGTTCCCTATGTTATTCAATAGGTCCTTATTAGTTATCTATTTTATATATAGTAGTGTGTATATTGGAGAAGGCAACAGCAACCCACTCCAGTATTCTTGCCTGGAAAATCCCATGGACGAAGGAGCCTGGTAGGCTGCAGTCCATGGGGTCGCTAAGAGTCAGGCACGACTGAGTGACTTCACTTTCACTTTTCACTTTAATGCATTGAGGGAAATGGCAACCCACTCCAGCTGTCTCTTATACACATCTAGATGTGTATAAGAGACAGGTCAAAGCCAAATGGCGCCTTAGTATATGCCGGATATCTTATTCCATAAACAATTTTTATCTAGAAGAAAGAGTGAAAGTGAAGTCGCTCAGTCGTGTCCGACTCTTTGTGATCCCATGGACTGTAGTCTACCAGGCTCCTTCCTCCATGGGATTCTCCAGGCAAGAGTACTGGAGTGGGTTGCCATTTCCTTCTCCAGGGGATCTTCCCAACCCAGAGATCGAACTCGGGTCTCCTGCATTCCAGGCAGACGCTTTAACCTCTGAGCCACCAGTAGAGGCTTATGCACCTTTATCCACATCATCGTTCTATCTCTACATTCTCTCCTTCGAAGGTTCTTCCCTCAACTTCTCACTTACAGGAAAGTAAGTTAATTCTTTCCTGGCTTTCTTTCCTAAGTCCAGGCAAGAGTACTGGAGTGGGTTGCCATTTCCTTCTCCAGGGGATCTTCCCAACCCAGAGATCGAACTCGGGTCTCCTGCATTCCAGGCAGACGCTTTAACCTCTGAGCCACCAGTAGAGGCTTATGCACCTTTATCCACATCATGGTTCTATCTCTACATTCTCTCCTTCGAAGGTTCTTCCCTCAACTTCTCACTTACAGGAAAGTAAGTTAATTCTTTCCTGGCTTTCTTTCCTAAGTCCAGGAATGGGCTCTCTTGCTTCTAGACATGTGAAGTTTTCACTCCACTTCAGAATGTTTCTCAAGCCCAGAGGTAACTCAATTGTACCAAGTTCTTACATGCATCACTATTCAGATTACATGTCCAGTAATGATCAGATTTGTACTTTGGTAAGACCAGACTTACCCCAGAGAGAATTTAGTCCTTCTGGATGACCGAAATGTGACTCATACCTTTTGCTACTTGCTGGGATAGAACTGAAATAGAAATATGAAATGTCCTCAGGACACTCTGCTAATGACCTGGTATAACATGAATGTTCTGTTTTCTTTACTAGACCAAAGTTCCACTTTGTAATTTAGACAAAGGAGGAAGGCTAGGTGAGTGAGGTGTTCCAGAAGAGAGGAAAAATGGTACCTGGATGGCCTGAATTTTGAAATCTCTCTAAAAGAACATTTGTCTCTTAATTCCCTCTAAGACAAATTTTATAAACAATACATAACAGATTTTGTACCAAATGATGGTTTACACAAATAATGGTTTACAAACACACATACACAAATACACGTGTATGTGTGTGATTGTGAATAGGTACTTCATTTCAAATAAAATTTGCCTCTGTTATAATAAGAAAAATAGTCCCGTATATGTGAAACATAATAAGAGTGAAATAATATTAATTAGTGTTTTGAGGTATGGGTAATACCTTAATACAGTTGATAAATACAAATGCAAATCTGAGTTCCTAGTAGACTTTAGAATATGTGCTCTGCAGGTGGGAGGGGGGGGGTTTTATGTTTGGGAGTTCATGTACACCCATGACGGATTCATGTCAATTTATGCCAAAACCAATACAGTACTGTNAAAAGTCGTACAAGACTAAGTGACTTTCACTTGCATACATCTTACCCTTCCCCTGGAGAAGAAAATGGCAACCCATTCCAGCGTTCTTGCCTGGAAAATCCCATGGATGGAGGAGCCTGGTGGGCTACAGTCCATGGGGTTGCAAAGAGTCGGACACAGCTGAGCGACTAACACACACACCCTTCCCCAGTGCCCCTTGTGCTGGATAGGCTGGCCTCCAGGAAAATGCCTTGTTTGTCAGAGGGAATCCATCCCCCTTGCCAGTAATTGAGCATGTGACCCAACTTAGGCCAGTGAGAGTCAGGGAGAGGTTTTCTGGGGGAGTTTTTGAGACAACTTTGAATGTTATGGGAAAAAAAAATTCAGAAGAGATTCTCTCTTCTGATCAGGGTGTTATTCTATCACTGAGCTATTGCCACAAAAATGTACATAGCAAAACTATATACAACCTCAGCACCATGTAGCAATAAACATCTATTTAGTTGATCTAGGCCTTCCTTGTTGGGACAATTCAGTTCTCCTGACATTAGCTTAGCGCACTAATTAATTAGAGTCTTGGGATCAGCTGAGTTAGTTCATGTTCCAACCCAAAGTTTCCCATCCCATCCCAGGACCAGTAAGCTAGCCTATACGTGTTTTTCTCAAGACAGTCGCAGAGGTGTGAGAGCACCAGTGGAAGTACGCAAGTCTTTCTCAGGCCTAGGCTTCATCGCCTCTACCAACATTTCATCGGCTCAAGAAAGACACATGACTAAGCTTAGTATCAAGCCCACCACCCTTCCTGGTAGTGATGGGGAGAGTGTTAAATATTTATGAGAAATAATCTAATCTACCAGAGGGCCGTGCGTGAATATGAGATCCAGGAGGATGATGGCCAACCTTGTTTTCAGCCTGTAGATAAAGCCACACACATGGATAAGAGGGGCTCCAAGATCTCGAACCCCAGGAAAGCAGAGCTGGAATCACTAGATCAAATCAGCCTGAAGTTTTAGTCAACACCTGGACTTTCTGTAATCTTGGCCATGTTTGATGTTATTTAAACAAGCTTGAGGTAGACTGATAGCTGAAGCTCTCCCAATTCAGATTTTTCCTTGCAACATTTAGGTATAAAGTCTCAGAGATGTGAATAAACATAGCACATTGGGGAAAAAACGATACAAAGAGCCTAGAAAAATAAAATGGCCAAGTGTTCCATCCTTGAAAACCCAGCCATCCCTTTCCCTTATCACCCACTCACCTTGCAGCAGATCTGTTCCTTCTTGATTCTCTGTAACTTGATTCTGTCTCAGATGTTTGTTCATCTGGCCTTCCAGTTGGCATGGTGACAGCCTGAGTGAACTGTGGTATTTATTACACTATTCACTACAAGCCCTTGTCAAGTCAGCTTTGCTTTCTTTCAAGCAATCCAGGGGATGGAGTCATTTAGGAGAAGAGTTAGCCCTATAACTCCACGGAGCCTGATGCTTGAAATTCTCCTATTAAAACTCTGCCATTTTCCTCTGCTCATGTTGACAGCAGTGCTTCCTTCCTTTCTGTAGTGCTCTTATTTCCTAGCTGTGGAAAGAAACATTCCACCTTCCACCCCCGTCATGTAACAGTAATAACAGTACATAAATTGAGTGGGCCTCTAGTCAAAAGTTTTTATAAAAATCACATTAAAAAAATACTGTGAAGGAGCAAAGGGTAATATCCCAGAATAAGAATCAGTCATCTAAAGTAATACTTACCAAGGCTTACTGTGTGCTGATAACTCAACTAAGAATGTTTTTGACACCCTAGAGGGTAAAACTTTGACTGAGAGCATGGTTAGTATTCACTTGAAACCTAGCATGTGCTGGGCACTGTGTGGGGCCCACCATGTATATGATTTGTTCTGTCTTCACAATGACCCTGGAAAATAAATATGTCCTCTCCCATTTTAGAAGAAAAAGTGATTAACTTTTCCAAGGTCTCACAGTAAGCACATGAGGGAATTCGAATTTGAATTTGGACTTGTGAGTCCGTTTTATCGATGTTTACAAAAGGGACATAGTTCAGTGATTACGGGGCATGGACTAGCCTATGGGAACAGTAAAATCTCAGGCCCAGCTGTCTGCGAGTTGTATGACTTTGGCCAAATTACTTAACCTTTCTATGCCTCAGTTTCCTCATTTGTAAAATGGGGATAATCCTATTATTCCCTCTGAGTATAGTTCTCAGAGTTAAATGAGACAATGTACATAAAACGCTTAGCACAATGCATAATGCATAGTGAACTCTCAAACAAAGAGTAATTTTATTATGTAATGAATGCCTGGGCTGTCCATTATAAGGTTCTGTGATGCTGAAAAGTTCTATATCTGCATTATCTAATGCTGTAGCCCCTAGCCCCATGTAGCTATTGAGAACTCAAAATGTGGCTATTGAAGATGAGGAGCTGAATTTTTATTCTATTTCATTTTTATTAATAACAGTTTAGTGACAGATACGTAGCAGCTACCACATCAGACAGCTCAGGTGTAGTGTGTATCAGATACTATATGTACAAAAAAGAATAAGATGCAATTCTTACTCATGAGAAGCTCATGGTTTAATGGAGGCTGACAGGCAGGTGATTAGTAGGCCTGTGGTCAGTGTTACAGCTCTAAGGGCATGGCTACCCACCCCAGTATTCTTACCTGGAGAATCCCATGGACAAAGGAGCCTGACAGACTACAGTCCATGGGGTCGCAAAAGTCAGACACAACTGAAAAACTAACACGTTGGCTTTCACCATGGAACTCAAAGAACCTGGGACTAACTGTGCCTGAGGATCGAGAAAAGCTTTTTAGAGGTAATGACAGTTGAGCGAGGCCTTGAAGGGTCAGTAAAGATTCAGTACATTCATTCAGCAGAGTTATATTGAGTGCCTTCTCTGGGTCAGGACCAAGTTTGAGAGACTATATGGTTGTCAAGTGAGAGATAAAGGTAAGCATTTGGAGGCAGCATGTATATTGAGTAGACTGTTCTGGAAGGTCTTGTGAAAGGTAGAACTTTAAGTGACCCTTGATTCACAGGTAAAATTTAGATGATCCTGGGAGCTAAGAGGGGGCATGCCGGGTAAAGAGAACAGCATGAGCAAAGAGGTGAAGTTGAGAATTGACAACCATTAGACCATGCTACCTGAAGCAAGCGCTTCCTAGGTGGCGCTAAGTGGTAAAGAACCTGCCTGTCAATACAAGAGACATGAGAGACGTGGGTTCAGTCCCTGGGTAGGGAAGATCCCCTGGAGAAGGACATGGCAACCCACTCCAGTATTCTTGCCTGGAGAATCCCATGGACAGAGGAGCCTGGCAGACTACAGTCCATAGGGTCACTAACGGTTGGACATGACCAAAGTGACTGAGCGCGCAGGCATGCACCTGAAGCGGAGAATCNGGGTTCAGTCCCTGGGTAGGGAAGATCCCCTGGAGAAGGACATGGCAACCCACTCCAGTATTCTTGCCTGGAGAATCCCATGGACAGAGGAGCCTGGCAGACTACAGTCCATAGGGTCACTAACGGTTGGACATGACCAAAGTGACTGAGCGCGCAGGCATGCACCTGAAGCGGAGAATCAGATTTGAGGACAGCAATGGCCCGGTCCTGCTGGGGATGAGGACGAAGTGGGGAGGGCACGAAGCCAGGCTTTGAATGGTGGTTAATGGAGTTTTACCTCTATGCCTACTGGAGCCAGGTGTTGTGAGGTGGAGAAAGTAGTCTGACAGGTGGGCTCAAAGTCCATTTGGAAAACAAAGGCAGAAGGTTCCTCTGAAAAGAGCGCCCCACGTGGGGAAGTTCAGCTCAGTGTTTAAAACATGTGCTGGCATTCTGACTGTCAGCACCCACTCCTCTTGCCCATATTCCTATGAGGAAGGGTCACATCTGCTCTGCATGTCTGGTCCTGGAGTCTCTCTAGTGTCTGCTTCCTCCCACTGCACCGCCTCAAGAGCCTGGTGCCAGGGAGGGGGCAGCTGGAGGTCAGAGTGGCACTGCGGCCGGGTGGCAGGACCAGCAGTACAAAGGCAGCATGTCCTGAGCAGACTGTGGCAGCATGCCATAGCCCTGGTGGTCAGGTCTCCTTGGCTCCTGCCTGTTCTCAGAGGCTGACCCTCTTCCTCCTGCAGTTCTGACACCTTTGCAATGGAATCTCCTTTCTCTTAAGATCGTCCAAGTCAATTTCGGTGGCTCACAGTCAAGAATCCTGGCTGATACATCGAAGATAATAAACCTCAGAGTGAAAACACTTGGTAGTGGCCCTAACTCTGCCCAAACCTGTAATCTCAGGAAAGCCTTCCACCCCGTGGGCCTCATTCATCCTGTCTCTCTCACAAGGGATCTGCACGAGTAGTTTCTAAGGAAGCTTTTGAGCAAACATGGACTTTGGGCCATGGCTCAATTTTGGTGCAGGGAAGTTTTGGAAATGGAAGGGTGGCTGCAGTATTTTACAAACATATAAGACATAGTGACTGACGGATTGCACAGAGAAGGCAAAGAAGAGTGAGTGGACGAAGGTTCAGAGCTTTAGGACCCGAAAAAAGGGAACATTTGTTTTTAAAATCACCCAAAGCTACTTTCACCATTCTGTTAGTTATTGTCTCCATTTGGCCAAAGAATCAAGGTTTACAAATATCCCTTAACCCACCTTCCTTTATTATGCCCTGTGAACAGGCTTTGTCTGTAACCATCTGAATCCGTCAGAAGATCTGTGAGTCACTGGTGATGGAGTCATTACTGTAATCTGGACTAGAAAGCTGAAGGGAGGCGCCTGGTGACAGAGTCCCTGCAGGGCTTGAGGACACGTGTCCGGATAGACGCAGCCGGTGACCGGCCGCTCCAGATGGACCGGGCTCTGCCTGTCGGTTCCTCACACGCAGCAGACCTTGGCTCAGCTTTTCGCCACTCTAGCGAGGACTTCCAGACTACTCTCTGGCAAGAAAGATCCAACCCATCCTTTAAATATAAGTTCTCACTGTTCACTGAGTAAATGTGTATTGAGCCAGGCTCCCTGCTAGGAACCAGAGGTGCAAAGTTGGAAAGACACCCTGCCCAGTCTCAAAGAGCTCCCACCAGCTGGGCCTGGGGTGTTGTCTGCAAGTGCCCACCTTGTCATTCCTCTGCACAGTTCTGGACACGGGCACTTTTCTGCATTCTTCACAATGCCTGCTTGCCCAGAGTGAGTGTTAAGGTGAATTCACTGAGAACCCCACTTTGCTTTGTTGGGAGTAAAAGACTTAACTCCAAAGTGTATAGTAGCCAAGAGAGCAGGCCATGGGGTTATACCGATTGGGCTCAAATCCCCGCTGCAGACCTGGCTCTGGACTTACTGAGATGGCAAGGTATTTGCCTCAGTTTTCTCATCTGTAAAATTCAGGAGAGGTAGTAACAGCACTGATTATGGAGTTTAAGCTCTATATTGCAAGTGGCATATAGAAAGGTCTCCTTGTATGTGGCTGCTGTGTCCTCTTAGTGATTAGAGAGCTTTGATGATGCCGTCTATAACTCAGAGCCACAGGGACAGAAGCCTGCCTGCCTCCTTATGTTCCTTTGTTCTTTCTTTTTTCTGTCCTTCTTCGCTCTTCCTTTATTTTTTCTTTTCTTATTCCTTTCATTTATTTTTCTCTACATTTCTCTAAGCCCATTCTCTTTCTGCCTTTCTCCCCTCCATGTCTGTCAGAATAAGGGAAGTTATTAGTTATGCATTATATTTAAATGCAAAAAAATTAAACAGATAGGCTCGATGAATTAAATAATAGACTGTTTCCTGATGACTCGGTGGGTAAATAATCCGCCTGCCAGTGCCCGAGACATAAGGAGACAAAGGTTTGATCCCTGAATTGGGAAGATCCCCGGGAGGAGGAAAGTAGCAACCCAGTCCTGTATTCTTGCCTGGAGAATCCCCATGGACAGAGGAGCCTGGCTGACTACACTCCATGCTGTCATGAAAAGTCGGACCTGACTAAGCGACTGACGCACTCATGCACGTGTCCTAGGTCTATCAAAGATAGACCTTATTTTTTTCTTCTCATGATGATGAGGCTCAAGCATCTCTTGTGCAGTCAGTTTACTCAAAATCCCCTCCACTGCAGACCCACTTAGGAAATAACCCAGAAGGAAGGGAAAGACTGCAGGCCACAAATATATGCCTTTTTTTTTTTTCCTTTTCTCTGGAATTGCTAACTGATTTTCTAACAACAGTGTGCTGGCTTTCCAGGAAATAAAAAGCCTCAGTCCTTGCCAATTTCCATGGTGTAGTTACTCCCACCGTGATTGGAATCAAGCCTTCAGCAGAAAATCACCTACCATGGAGCTTTAAGAGCTGCCCTTGTGTGTGCCTGCTTGGGTTCGGGAGCCACTGCTCAGGAGCGTGTAGACTCGCCCCTGACTCTCAGCCCACCTGCTCGCCTTTCCATGCCCCCTGGGCCCAGCACCATGCCCCAGGCAGGGCTCCTGCCTCCACTCTTCCACCCTTCCTCCTCCTGCCCAAACAACGTTCTGAAACCCAGGTCAGAACATGCACTTCCATGCTCCGTACTCCCCAGTGGCTCACCTTTGCCGTGCCCAGGCGCTGAACCTCTGCCTTCACCCTGGGGCTCCTCCCAACCCTGTCATCTTGATGCAAACGCTCTGAGACCTCTCTGTCTTTGCTTATGTCTAACAGGCTGCCTGGAATGCCCTTCCCAGAGCTCCCAGCCCTGCTCCTTTGTCTACCTGGTGAACCCCCATCATCTCTAAGCCCTCACTTGAAGGGGAAAGTGTTAGTTGCTCAGTCATATCCACCTCTTTGCAACCCCATGGACTGTGTAGCCCACCAGGCTCCTCTGTCCTTGGAATTCCCCAGGCAAAAATATTGGAGTAGGTTGCCTTTCCCTCACTCAGTGCCTCGTCCCTAACAGTTCTGACTGTCTCTGATACCTAAGATGGCATCATTTACTCCCTTATCTGAGTTCCCTTGATGTCTCCCTGCCATATTCTATGGTAAGGCATATCTCCAGATCCTAAGATTGTAAGGGGATCATAGGTCCAAGACTGATCATTCGTTCATTCATTCATATGTGCATTCAACAAGAATTTATGGGTGCCAGTCATGTGCCAAGCATTATGGGTAGAACTGGGAGTAGAATGGAGAATAAGATACACCCTCCTCTTCTCTGGTAGAGTTCATGTATAGAGGGGTATAAGCAGAGAACAAATAGACAAAAATAAATATGTAATTACAAACTTGTTTGATGGGGAAAAGAAAACAAAAAACAGGATGGTGTGAAAGGATTTAAGTTTTTAAGAAACCTGGAATATAACCTTTTAAGGCATGAGGGCCTCAGTCAGGGAACTTAACATGTTGATATGAATTGTGTTGTGTGCAGGCCCTCTGCCTTGCCAGCTTATAGATGAGAATGAGAACCATGCAGTGTTTGCGTCTGTGCCATGCCGGACTAGATTTCTAGCCCAGCTCTGGTATAAGCGGCTTGGAATGAGATAGCCAATAGAAGGGAAAAAGGGGAAAGCGAAATGTAGGACACAGGCTTATGGGATAAAAGACTGAAAAGCAGAGAGAAGGGCAAGAGGGAGCTCGGCAAGCTGCAGAACAAACCCATTGCTTGTGTAACTCTCCGGCTCTGTCCTTTCTCTACTGAGATGACTAGGAGAGGATGGCCTGAGTGTAAAGAGAGGATTTAGATGAGGGCTGTTATTTATTGAAATTGATAAAGTGAGGGGAGATGGCTGAGCTCTATTTTATACTTTGTATATCTATTAATTTATTTTTAAATCTCAAATGGCAGAAAATTCAAATAAAGTAGACTTAAGGGAAGAAAACGGAGGTTGGATGAATTGGCTCACGTAATTAAAAAAAAAATCCATAGCTACACCCAGTGCCCAGATTTTCATTTCTAATATCATGCTCTAATAAAAGGAATCAGAGCTCCTTGGAGAAATGACTGATTCTAGAACTGAGGCAAAGAATGTACAATAATGAGCCTGGAACATCTTATGGTGCCAGAAAGTAAGAAAGTGCTCAAAACACAAGACTCACAAACCCACACACGTTCAAGGATGAGGTTAATCAAAGGGACACAGGAGCCAACTGAAAGAGTCACAATGATCAAAGCTAGAACAATTTGATCTGCAAAAAATTTTTTAAAGTATTAAATTAAAAACCAAAGTATAAAACTGGTCCCTACTAACATTTCGAAGCAATTGAATAAGTAAATGAATTAGGCACAACAAACTGTGGAAAATTCTTAAAGAGATGGGAATACCAGACCACATGACCTGCCTCTTGAGAAATCTGTATGTAGGTCAGGAAGCAACAGTTAGAACTGGACATGGAACAACAGAATGGTTCCAAATAGGGAAAGGAGTACGTCAAGACTATATATTGTTACCTTGCTTATTTAACTTACATGCAGAGTACATCATGCAAAATGCTGGGCTGGATGAAGCACAAACTGGAATCAAGATTGCTGGGAGAAATATCAATAACCTCAGATATGCAGATGACACCACCCTTATGGCAGAAAGCGAAGAAGAACTAAAGAGCCTCTTGATGAAAGTGAAAGAGGAGAAGAGAAAAAAGTTGACTTAAAGCTCAACATGGCATCTGAGATCATGGCATCTGGTTCCATCACTTCATGGCAAATAGATGGGGAAATAATGGAAACACTGGCAGACTTTATTTTCTTTATTTTCTTGGGCTCCAAAATCACTGTGGATGGTGACTGCAGCCATGAAATTAAAAGACACTTGCTCCTGGGAAGAAGAACTATGACCAACCTAGACAGCATGTTAAAAAGCAGAGACATTACTTTGCCAACAAAGGTCCATCTAGTCAAAGCTATGGTTTTTCCAGTAGTCATGTATGGATGTGAGAGTTGGACTGTAAGGAAAGCTGAGCACCAAAGAATTGATGTTTTTGAACTGTGGTGTTGGAGAAGACTCTTGAGAGTCCCTTGGACTGCAAGGAGATCCAACCAATCCATCCTAAAGGAAATCAGTCCTGAGTGTTCATTGGAAGGACTGATGTTGAAGCTGAAACTCCAGTACTTTGGCCACCTGATGCAAAGAACTGACTCATCTGAAAAGACCCTGATACTGGGAAAGATTGAAGGTGGGAGGATAAGGGGATGACAGAGGATGAGATGATTGGATGGCATTACTGACTCAGTGGACATGAATGTGAGTAAACTCTGGGAGTTGGTGCTGGAAAGGGAAGCCTGGTGTGCTGCAGTCCTTGAGGTCTCAAAAAGTTGGACACAACTGAGTGACTGAAGTGTAATTACTGAACTGAGGCAGAATAGACAAATGTCTTATGAAGAATAATTCCAAATAATTTTTGTAGACTCTGCGTTCACGAGAGATAGCGCATAGTGTCGCATGCAATAAGTGTGAGCTCTACAAAATGACTTTCTTCCCAAGAGTACAGTATAGAGTGGGGGAAAAAAAGATGATAATTGTGGGGGGAGAAATCTAAAACTACTACTTAAGTGGGGTGATTAAGATAAGCCTCAACAATGAGAAGTCAACAAAGATAAGTTGCTAGCATGTACCCTTGATGTCATATGATGAAAGTAGGGCTTGACCATGTGATCTTTCTCCCTCAAACCTATATATCCCAGTCTAATGATGAGATAAATATCAGAAATCCCAACCATGCAACATTCTACCAAATATCAGGTCAGTACTTCTCAGAACTGTCAAGGTGGCCATAAACAAGGCAAGTCTAAGAAACAGTCACAGTTTAGAGGACCCTAAGGATACATGTTGACTAAATATAATATGGCGTCTGGGACAGGATTCTGGAAGAGAAAAAAGGAACATTAAGTAAAAACTTAGGAAATCTGGGTAAATCATGGACTTCAGTTAATAACGTATTGATATTGGCTTATTAGCATAATGCATTATACTGCTGTGAGATGTTGATGACAGGAGAAACTGAGGCATAAAGGAATTCTCTGAACAATCCTTACAACTTATCTGTAAATCTAAGAGTATTATAAAATTACATTTGTTCAGAAGTTTTTGTTTAAAGTCCGTAGCTCAACACACTTTGGGTTTGGTTAGATCTTTCCCAGGTGGCGCGGTGGTGAAGAATCCACCTGCCAAGACTGGAGTCACAGGAGACGTGAGTTCGATCCATAAGTCAGGAAGATTCCCTGGAGAAGGAAATGGAAACGGGAAATACCACGGACAGAAGAGCCTGGTGGGCTATGGTCTGTGGGGTTGCAAAGAGTCAGACATGACTTAGTGACTAAACAACAAGGATCTCAAATCATGGTAACCAGAACCAAACTCACCGTGTTTCATCCATGTTGGCTTAGTGCTCAGACAGACTCCCTTCACTCACCGAAACCCTAAAAACTCCAGACTTACATTATCCTTAGTGGAAGAGAAGTTCTTTTTCTGATAGTTTTAACCAAAGCCTCAGACTTGGGCCACATGCCCATCTGGAACTAATCAGTGTGGCCAGAGGGATGCGGGACTCTTAGTGGCCAGGTCAAGTCCACCTCTGGAGTGAGGGTACAGTGAGCCTGGGCAAAAGGCTGAGAGTGAAGAAGCGTCATTACTTAAACAAAGTGGGTCTTCAGCCTGCTACCCTGCTGCCGACGGGACCATCTGTCTGCTCCCCCTCCACTCACCACCCGTTCTCCAAGCCACTAAGAATTTTTCCAGATTCGAGCTGATATATGTTTTGTCACACCCCCTGTCCTCCTTTATACATTGTTGATGGCAACAAGACAGAGCTTCTGGCTGTTTGAGCTTAATGACCATGGTGAGCAGAGAACCCTTATAAACCTGGGTTGAACATGTAGGTATGAGAACCAGAATTTACCAGGGTGATGGGATTGTTTGGTACAGCAGTATACATGACTACTATAACTAGTATAGTTATAACTATACTTATAACTTTTATTCAAAACACATGCCTTCACCCAGTCTTCTCTTAGAAGTGCAGATGGGGTACATGTACACAATGGAATACCACTCAGCTACTAAAAAGAAGGAAATAATGCCATTTACAGCAACATGGATGGATCTAGAAATTATATTAAGTGAAGTAAGTCAGACAAAGACAAATATCATAGGATATCATTCACATGTGGAATCTAAAAAATGATACAAATGAACTTATTTACAAAATAGAAACAGACTCATAGAAAACAAACATGGTTACCAAAGGGGAAAGGGAAGAGGAGGGGATAAATTCGAAGTTTTGGACTAAAATATATACACTATTATATATAAATAGATAACCAACAAAGACTTACTGTATAGGGAAATTATACTAAATATCTCATGGTAAGCTATAATGGGGCTTCCCTGGTGGCTCAGAGGTTAAAGCGTCTGTCTCTAATATGGGAGACCTGGGTTCGATCCCTGGGTCGGGAAGATCCCCTGGAGAAGGAAATGGCAACCCACTCCAGTATTCTTGCCTGGAGAATCCCATGGACGAAAGAGTCTGGTGGGCTACAGTCCATGGGGTCGCAAAGAGTCGGACACGACTGAGTGACTTAACCTTAACCTCTACTGAGAAAGGAGAAACCCTCTTGGCTGATGGGAAGATTCCTTTGTACCAGGGCATCTTGATAGTCTCTGGCGAGGATGTAGGTGGGCCAACCTTGGGTCAGTGGCTACCTCTTCACTCTCCAAGCAGTAGCCCTCGGGGACTGATAGTGTTTACCTGAGCTGTGGCATGGACAAATAGTTCCAGCAAGAGACAGAAGCTGAAGCCGACCATTGCTGTGACTGGGGAAGTGTGTTGCCTCACGTAAAATTTCCCCAGGTTCTAATCTGCATCTACTTCAAGAATATCTAATTCATCTCATCAGTTCATTCTAACAATAATGTCATTGTCCTTCCATTGTGTGCGTGCATGCTAAGTCACTTTAGTCATCTATGATTGTTTGCAACCCTTGGACCATAGGTCACCAGGCTCCTCTGCCCATGGGATTCTCCAGGCAAAAATACTGGAGTGGGTTGCCATGCCCTCCTCCAGGGAATCTTCCTGACCCAGGGATCAAACCCATGTCTCTTAATCTCCTGCATTGGCAGGTGAGCGCTTTATCACTAGTGCTACCCGGGAAGTCCCTGATCTTCCATTACCCTGGTGCAAAATTGCTGCCTTTAGCTTATTGCTGCTTTCCATGAGTTCCATTTAATTTTAGGCTCCATGCTTTAACTAGAATATACATAATATAGGGCGCAAAAGCCTTCTCTTTCAAAGCATTGTCACCAGTTTGTCATCTCACTGTCAAACTGGCTCCAGGGAGAAAGAAAGAAAGAGTTTGGTTCCATCAATGAGTGCTAGAAGCATATATTAAAAGTTCCCAGCATTAATTTCTTTGTAAAATATTTTTTCAAGAAGTTGTGTATTGCAAAATACAATATAACATTCATATCGAGTGATATAGGGGTTGCTTTAAGCAAAACTTGTTCTCTGTATAATGAATACTGCCATAAAAATACATATTCATTTCCTCATCACAAATCATAGCAATTTAAGCCATCTTCCCTCTAGCTCAACTATGAAGAGAGGAAAATGTGTGTGAGCCTCCTCCTCCTTGGACAGAGATGCGTTCTTCTCTGGAAGGAAGCTTCTCTGCATGCCAGGTTGCACAGAGAAAAGCCTTTCTCTCCAGGGCTTCTCATCAGAGCTCTGGGGGTGGTGACGAGGCCATCATTTGAAACACCACCAAAGAGATACTGAAATGATCACCACACAGCAGGGAAGTAGCCTATTTTTTAAACATGGGCCTGCACAAATTCTCTCAAAATATGTCACATTGAATACATCATTTCAGCCCTGGTTGAAAGGATAAACAAACACAGGTTGTTTCGATTTTCTTAAGTGAGAAAGATCATTCTTTGGGTATTGTTGAAACTATTTTGATGATATGATGATGGGTTTCAAATCAGAGGATTTGGGGGGTCACTCCAGAATTAGGGGAGCAGTGATGCACAAGGAATCTTTTACTTTTTACCAAGGGAGTGCCTAAATGCCAGTGACCTCCATCAGTGGGAGCTGTGGGGTGTTCAAATCACGCCTTCCTGGTCACCAGGGGTCACCTGGTGTCCTAGAGGTCCGTACCCTGCTTTTCTCTTCCCAGATCTGTAAGGAACTCCGCTAAGCATGTGACACCTGTTTGCTCTGTAGCTTTCTTCTCAAGCTTTAGCGCAGGGCCTGGTACATGGTTGGTGCATGGTACATAGTACATATCTTCCCAACCCAGGCATCAAACCCAGGTCTCCTGCACTGCAGGTGGATCCTTTACCAGCTGAGCCACAAGGGAAGCCCAAGAATACTGGAGTGGGTAGCCTATCCCTTCTCCAGGGGATCTTCCCGACCCAGGAATCAAACCGGGGTCTCTTGCACTGCAGGCGGATTCTTTACCAACTGAGCTATGAGGGAAGCCCTTTTATTCACCCAGTTTTCATATGTTTATGAGCACCAACTAGGTCATTAATTCCAGAATCTGGGCTCTTAACCTCTCTGCTATGTTCTCTTCCCTGAGAATGAGGTCTTTGAAACCAAAAACTATCTTTCATTAAGGGATGCCTAAATGTTCTAGGCACACAGGAAATACTAGCAGGATAAGTTAGTGAATGGATGGATGTATCCATTTAATCCTTTCTCATCACTAATGAGAAATCCAGGTCTCAGGTGGCATGCATGGTAAGTTTGAGTACAGATGATCATTGGGCTTTTTCTAGAACATCTTTTCATCCTTGGAAGAAGATTTTATTTCCTCTAAAAGAAAGCCCCCAGTGCAAGAAGATAAAAATAAGATCCAGAGGTTCTTGGACTTCTCTTTCATCTTGGAACCAGTATATGTTCCTCTTAGTTGAGTCCTGAATGAAACAGATTTTCCCCACCCTGTCTCCAGAATCCAGGTCACATCTTTTGTTAACTCTTTTTAAATTGTTAATGACACCTAAACTAATTTAGTGTGAAAAGAGAATAGAGCCAAATATATTCAAGTTCTGAGTTGGGAAGCCTTTTTATAATTATGTAAGACATCAGGTTTTGAAAGAGGAATCGGGGCTTGAGCACAAAATTTAAAAAAAAAATTGAAAATAAGAAATAGACTCACACATCATCCTAATTAGCTAGCAGTGGAGTAAAAATTCTGCACTTCTGTTGTGCCATGCAAGAGCAAACTGTGACATGAGTTTAATTACATAAATTTATGAGATGAACAAATTTCAAGTCACTCAGACAAAATTCCTATTTAGATTGCTGTGCAATATCTTTATTTAGTCTTTAAGTATTTATTAAAGTGGTTCATTTTTCAAAACTCTCAATCTTATGTGTATTTAATGACTTGAGGGGTACTTTTAATTTCCCTCTTCTAATTTCTTTCAGTGCATGTCTTCATCAAATGCCCACATTCCACAAGCCTGTCAACCTGTGTACATGTAATATGTGGTCTCAACACTTACTGGTGCCATTGAATCACCCAGAGAAAGAGCAGTGAGAAGTCTCCTGGAAGGAAGTGATTCTCTAGGGGTTGACTCACATCCTGAGTAATGATAATTCTCCTTCATCCCCTTTGTAGCTACCATTTACTGACCACCTACTTGATTCCAGTGTTGCACTGGCAAGGCAGTTTCCATCAGTCATCTCCAAGCCTCCTGGACCAGATATGAGTCACAGTGCCTGCTTTGCTCACGCCTCTTGCTATGGGACACTGCCCCACTCCCAGGCCTACTGCCCAGGGGACCATGTTTGAAGTCATAGGACTTGGCTTCACCCTTCCCCTCCACCCTCACTCCATCATGGTTGATCCAGCCCAAGACTGAGAGCCTGGCCCAAGGACAACTGATCCATGCAGCTGGCTAGAGAGTGGGATCTGCGTGGCCTAATTAAAAATATTAACTTAGCCAAATACAATTGTCTTGGGGATTTAAGCACAGAAAGGCTCTGCCTATTTCAGTGGGAACTGAAGCAGAAAGGATAGAGTATTGAACTTATTTTCTTAGCTTGGGGTTCATGAACCCATTTACATTATGTGTGAAATTTTGGATTTGTGTGTATGCATGGTTGCTAAGTCACTTCAGTCGCGTCCAGCTCTTTGCAACCCCATGAACTATAGCCCACCAGGCTCCTCTGTCTTGGAGATTTTCCAGGCAAGAATACTGGAGAGGGTTGCCATGCCCTCCTCCAGGGGATCTTCCCAACCCAGGGGTTGAACCGGCATCTCATACCTCCTGCATTAGCAGGTAGGTTCTTTACCAGTAGTGTCACCTGGGAAGCCCTTTATATGTATAAATGGTATGAATTGCCTCACAAATTTAAGGTGCAAGATCACATCTCTTACTGATTAATTGCTCTGTTACTCACACACCTCTTTGGCTGAAGTTTCACTATCATTCTCTTAAGTTTCCCTTACTCCTGAGTAAATCAAGAACCGCGAGTTTCCTGAGTCTTAAGGGCTCTGTCCAGTTCTCACACCCAAGTCAGCAGAACTCTGGAAACTGGCCCATCCGCTGCAGATGCTCCTCAACCCCCGCAGTCTCAGGGGGAGCCCTACCCACATCCCACACCCCCAACCCCTGAAGCAGCAGATACCATTGTTGTTCTGTTTCGACGATGCTTGTGTTGTTCCTGCAGGGGGCGCCTGAGCAGGTGGGCGCCAGGCTCCCACCCTCAGGGCTCTGCAGCCACCAGAGGGCTGAGTCAGTGTCCTGTCCTCACAACACCTGAGAGAGATCCTCAGAACACGAACTGCCCTGCCACACCCGCTCTGCCCCCACCACAGGGCACATGTCCTGCACCTAACCATTCGGATGAAGCTAAAACTAATAATGAGGTCTTCTCTCCCACCCTTTGTTTTTCTAAGAGACAAGGCTTCATGAATCCAAGATGGATTTCTGACATCTGTTTCACTGACAAAGGGAGGACAAAAGTAAAAAATAACAAACACCAGGAACAAAAGTTAATCTTTGAGCATTTCAGTATCTAAGCATTTATCTGAGAAAAGGACCCAGCTCTGGTCAGATTTTCAGTGGTATCTGTTGTTCAGAAATAGATGAGAGAGAGATGGAGACAGTGACAGATGGACAGACAGAAGAAACGCCGCTGCAGAGAGGGGCTCGGAGGGCCTCTGGGGGCCCTGTGGAGCCAGTGACAGGCACACCTTCTGCCAGTGAGAGCAGCCAGCCTGCTGTGTGGGACAGAGGGAGGATGCCCGCAACGTCGCTGTCACATTCATGGTGATGCTCAAGAGTGAAAGTGCGTCGACACACCAATGAGTCTCACAGTCATGCTGAGTGAATAAAAACTACAATATTCCATGCATATGAAGTTCAAGACAGGCAAAGCTAACCTACAGTAACATATGTCAAAAGAGTGGTTATCTTGGGGGGAAGTCACTAGGGGAGGCACATAGGGCAGCCTCTATGTCAGTGAAAGTGAAGGTGTTACTCGTTCAGCCGTGTCTGACTCTTTGCGACCCCATGGACGGTAGCCCACCAAGCTCACCAGGCTCCTCCATCCATGGGAATTTCCCCAGGCAAGAATATTGGAGTGGATTGCCATTTCCTTCTCCAGGGGATCTTCCCGACCCAGGGATCGAACCCAGGTCTTCTGCATTGCAGGCAGACTCTTTACCATCTGAGCCACCAGTCAGGGGTGGGCGGATTTTTTTTTTTTCCCTTAAAGGGCCAGCTAGTAAAGATTTCAGGCTTTGAAGCTGAATAGCCATAGACAAAACACAAACCGTAGTGCGGTTGTGTTCTGATAAAATTCTTTTTCACAAAACTGTGGCATATGCAATTTGGCTTACAGGTCTGAGTTTGCTGACCCCCAGTGGGTGTCTTGCTGTGGGTGGTAGTTACATGGGTGTGTGTAAAAATTCACTGAGCCACACACTTCTATTTTAGGCACTTCGTTGTATGCTGACTAACTCAGTATTATAAAAAGAAAGAAATCCTTTAAAAGATTAATCAAAAAATAAATAAATAAAGGGTTTCACAGATTCTGGGTAAGTAGGGCCTGGAATGAACCAGAATCTGAGATGAGCTGGTCAGAGCTTCTCCTGTCAGGTGTAGAGAGGCTCTGTGAGTATGTTCACATCACCTGCATGGACCCCTCTTGATCTAAGCCAGAGGCAGTGGGCCTCTGCTCTTGGCTTCAGGGAAGCCTTCCCACAAAACCCATCACCATCAGTTGGCCAGATAATAACATGGTGCTGATGAGACAGCCTCCTGGGGGCTGAATAAACTGGCCCCAGGTCACACAACTCACAGACATGCCCGGCCCCCACACCTAAGTCCTCAAAACCTGAAAACCGTGTTTGTCTTTAAAACCCTCTGGAAATACGTCCCTCTTTCCTCGGGGTGGTTATAATAGAGCTGCATTTCCTAGGACTCGATTCAGCCTCGCTTCGGAGTCAGCTCATCGCCGTCTGCCCTTTCCATTCTCATGTTCCAGCTCATCAGCGATTGTTTGTTTTTCCTGCTCGACTTGACAGGAGATGGAGCAAAGCACACAGCCAAGGTCAGAGAGCAGCGGACTGTCCTCCATTAAGTCTGTCTTCATCTCTAAACAGCACCTGGTCAAAAAAGCGTCTGAACCTCTCCGCTGAGCAGCCGGCCAGCCGCGGGAGTGTCCTCCGCGGACTCTGCCCTCCCCTGTCTACAAGCCCGGGCTTCTTCGCACAGTCTCACCAGGCCTGGAGTGAGGACACCGGGGAGGAAAGGGGTGCCGCCACTAGCGAGGACCCTGAGTGTGTCCCAAGGCTGTCTACTAGGCCAAGCGGAAGAGGGGGAGAAACCTTTCCTGGTCTCACTTCAGGTCTCAAGAATCCCACCCCCCTGAACCGGAAGAGGGAGTGGGTGGTAACTGTTGCTTTGGTTTTCTGTTAAATTGTCCCTATGATGTAGAGGGCTCAACCTGTGTCGGGAAATGCACTTTGTACCTTTTTATTTTGCACCCAAACCTCGAGAAAGGCCCTCAAGTGGCAGAAATGGTGCTTGGCAGTGCGCACCGGATCTGTCTGTCACGCTAGGCCAGGGGAGAGTGAGCCCCACCGACCGTGGCCTTCCCAGGCCTGACCCTCTCAGCTCCCTGCTCGCCTCGCACCATGTTAGTTTCCTCTTACCACTAGCTTAGTGGCTTCAAACAACGCACATTTATTTTCCTACAGTCTCAGAATGCAACATGGGCCTCACCGCACCAGGCTAACGTCCGGAGGTTGGCAGAGCTACCTTCCTTCCTGGAGGATCTACTTCCTACACTTTCTGGCTTCTAGAGGCTGCCTGCATTCCTTGGCCAGTGGCTCCCTCCTCCCATCTTCAGTCAGCCCTGTTGTGTCTCTCTTCCCTGCTTTTATTCCATAGTCACATCTTCCTCGGACTCACTCTCCTGTCTCCCTCTTCCACTCTGAATGATCCTGTGATTACCCCAGGGTCATCTGGATAATGTGGGATAATAAGCAACCCACAACTTTAACTCTATCTGCAACCCAGTTCCCTTTGCCATGTAGCCTACCATAGTCACAGGATTCAAGGATCAGGGCAAGGGTATCTTTGGAGGCCATTGTTCAACCTGCCATCCCCCCAGCTCCCTTCCATGTGAGTGGGTGTCCAGTCAGTGCATGACACACTCGTCTTCCCTGAACCTGGGCACCAGGGCATGTGGTTGTGAGTTTTCTGCCAATTTCTGAATCAAGATTAACTAAAGCGTGTGTTTATTATCATTCAAAGAACAAAACACTGCCAGTGTTGACAGGGTTCAACGTGACCACAGGCCGCTATTAGGTCTTTCTCATAGCATCTTCTTGTGTCTCACCCAGAATCCTACTTTTACCTACCAAAAATTGTTCCCCCAAACACTTAAGAATTTGTCCTAATCCTGTATCTAAATGTATGGTGCAGTGGAGGGGAATGTGTAAAGCTCATATGGAAGATTAAAGTTGCTTACTAAGAGCAATTAATATAGCACTTCCTGTGCAAATAGGAAGTTAGATTACTTGCTGTCATCTCTAATGACTGTTGGAGAATTTGCTAACTGCTTACAGGTATACAGAGCATCAAGCACGTTTCTGTCTAGTCCAAGAGGCATTCTTTCAGGGTTTTGACTTAATATTTTTACTTTTACACAATAAAATTGTAAGTAAATGAGTAGGTCACCATGTTCAGGAATCTATAGCATATTGAACAGTTTCGTGAAGTGCTTTATAGTAAGCAGTTTGTGACAAACTGCCTAGGTTCAACTTTCAGCTTTTTCTCTTGCTAGCTGTGTGCCTCAAGCACGTTTATTTGCCTCTCTGTGCTTCACTTTTTTCTTCTGTAAAATGAAGATAGTAACAGTGCCTATCTCACAGAGTTGCTGTAAAAATGAAATTTGTTAAAACTTATAAAATGCTTAGAACCATGTTTGACCCATAGTCATCGCTCGGGAAATGTTAATTCTTTCCAGGGTCCTAATCGTTAATGTTATTACCACCTGAGGGACACTGGAAGGCTCACTGGGTTCAGTCTCCTGTCCTGCATGGGCTTATCATCTCCAGGAGGAATCAGATAGATAAACCGGCAAGGAGGAAAGAGCCAAGGGAGGAGAGAGGAAGGGCATACAAATAGGAATGAGGAACAGGGAAGGTTTCTCAGCAGCAGCAGCATTTAAGGTGAGACTTGAAGACTAGGACTCAGGCCAAGTAACTGAGGCTGATGGCAGGGTTGGGAGTGTTGCAGGAACTGGGCTGTGTGCTGTGTGTGAGTTCCTGCCACAAGGACCAATACTTCTCTTGTTAGGGCCACGTGGCCAGAGGGGAGTCCCTGCAGCTGCCTCTCCTGCTTCTCCCTTCCTCATGGTTCCTCGCCTTCTCTTTGTCTTCTTTCTCTGCCTTCTCGCTTTGCAAAGCCTTGGCCCCAGTGGCACTCCCCCAGGCGGGACAAGCGATGGCCTCTGGTCTAGATACAGTGCCTTCGGGCGGGGCTGTGCAGGGGCCGATGTGTCATCCTCTGATCTGTTGTTGCTCATTGTTGTCCAGTCGCTCAGTCTTGTGCGACTCTTTGCAGCCCCGTGGACTGCAGCACACCAGCCTTCCCTGACCTTCACCGTCTCCTAGAGCTTGCTCAAACTCATGTCCAGTGAGCTGGTGATGCCATCCAAACATCTCATCCTCTGTCATCCCCTTCTCCTCCCGCCTTCAATCTTTCCCAGCACTGGGGTTCTTTTCCAATCAGCTCTTCGCATCAGGTGGCCAAAGTACTGGAGCTTCAACTTCAGCTTCAGTCCTCCCAGTGAATATTCAGGGTTGATTCCCTTTAGGACTGACTGGTTTGGTCTCTTTGCCGTCCAAGAGACTTTCAAGAGCCTTCTCCAGCACCACTCTAGGATTCCAGGTCTTAGCGAGGACAGCACCAGATTTCTCTCTTTGCCACGTGGCCTCCTGGAAGACAGATCTGAAGTGTCTGTCACACAGGCTGTGCTGGTCCCTCTCCCACGCTTACCATAGTCCTGAGACCATCGGTCCCAGAATTTTAAGAAGAATGAAAGTCCTTGAGTCCTGGAAACTGGAGCCTTAGCGTCCAAGTGGAGAGCGTGGAAGAGAATCTCGGGAGAATTGAAGATGGCACTAGCATTTGTGTGGTCTTGCTGATGAAGAGCACGGCTCCACTGTGTTCCCATTTCTGCCCCAGTTTTAGCTGGCTCTGCCCATTTACTTCGTAGGGGCTGTCTGCAAACACATGAGCTGGAATCTTGTTCCTGCCACTTGTATAAGTAGGACAAACCATACCAAGTTACATAAACCCTCAGAGCCTTCCTCTTCTCAGTTGGAGAATGGGGATGAAATACCGTTCCCAGAGCATCGTCATGAGGAACAAATGCGGCAAACGTAAAGCCTGAGTCCAGTGCCCAGCCAGTGGTGGTGGAGCCGTGTCCTTCGGGGTATCTGTCCTTCCTTCTCCCCGACTCTGTTCTCCATTATCAGAGCCCTCTCACCTGAACAGGGGCTCACATTTCCTCCTTCCTATCAGGCTGCAGCAGTCTGGGACCTGGGACAGTCTTGCTTAGAGAGTGTTCATAAAACTGGAAAACTGCCAAGCAGTGAGCATAGCACTACAGCACAGAGACTTTTGAGTCCAAAAATCTCTGTAACCTTGGTCAATCGACCACACTCCTTACTCTCTTTGGAATGGGGATAGTGGGACGCGGAGCCTGGTGGGCTGCCGTCTATGGGGTCACACAGAGTCATGGCCAGCTCTTAGAGAAGCTATCAGAAGATAACAGGAGATTTGCTGCAGCCTGTCTGCATAACTCCAGGGCCCTGAGAGGAACTGGGCAACTACCTTGTGTCACCACAGAGCCTCCTTGAGGAGGAAAGGGCAGCCATCATGTCAGGTGCAATAACCATTTTACTTGCCCTGGTAAATTGGATTCGAAACATCTGCCTGGTGAGTGCGCTTTGCTCTCCACTAGCATTTCCTTCTTCAGGGAGGTGAAGATGAGGATGGGGCAAAGACCACCGTGGTCCAATGCAGTTTTCTACTAGAAGGCCTTCCCTGGTGGCTCAGACCGTGAAGAATGCACCTGCAATGCGGGAGACCCAGGTTCAGTCCCTGGGTCAGGAAGAGCCCCTGGAGAAGGGGATGGCTCCCCACTCCAGTACTCTTGCCTGGAAAAGCCCGTGGACAGAGGAACCAGGTGGACTACAATCCATGGGGATGCAGAGTCAGACATGACTGAGCGACTAACAGTTTTCCCACTAGAAAGGTCCCAAGGGTGGAACAATGACTGCAGTTTAGGTTTGTTGATCTTTAAAAGTAAATATTGTTATTACTTTATGACATTATTGTCCTTGTTTGTATCGGTAGTATGGATGGAAATGAGGAACATGGGAGCAGGCAGTCTGCTGTGATGTAACACTATTGCCAAGATTAACTGAGCAGCCTTGGATATGGCATGTGCTAAACATTAACGGAAACATTAGCTTGAATAATGAACAGCATACACACTTATTAGTAGTCAACATTAATATTTCTTAGCAATTTTGATAAATAGTAGCAATATGTAATGCTATTAAATACTAGTTAAAACATTAGTAGTATTTTTTTTATTCATTCCACAAATATTTACAGCATGCCCACTTGGTGTCAGTCTGTTTTAAGCACCGGGGCAAATCCAGGAGGGGAGACTGCCTAGTAAAATGATTAGGGATGCTGATACATGCTGAGAAAAGTGACTGGGTTGAGGAGGCAGGGGGGTGCGGTGGAGGATAGACATTGGAGGCTGGATGTGATAGTAGATAATGTAGGTGAGGATGTAGAGAAATGGGAACCTGCATATACTGCTGTGAGAATGCAAGGTGGTGCATCCACCTTGGAAAACAGCCCTTATCATTTTCCTGATGGTATCCTTGAGGGAAAAAACCTTTTCATTTTGATGAAATCCCGTTATTTATACATATGCATTTTGGAAATCCCAGAGGAAAAGAGAGAAGGGGCAGAAAGAACATGTGAACAAATAACGGATGAGAATTTCCCCAAACTGATGAAAAGTTTAAACACTGAGTTACCATATGACTCAGTAAATAACACTCCTAGGTATATATCCAAGAGAAATGAAAATGTTTGCCCACATATAATAATATTCATACGTGTTCACAACAGCACTATTTATAATGCCAAAAAATAGAAACGACCTCAGTGTCATCAACTGATGAATGAATAAACAAAATATGGTATATCCCTGCAATGGAATGTCATCCAGCTACAAAGAGGACTGAAGTACTGAGATATATATACACAGACAACACTGACAAACCTTAGAAACATCGTGCTAAATGAAAGATGGTCACACAAGACCCCATACCGCCCGTTTATATGAAATGTTCGTAATAGGTCAGTCTAGAGGGAGAAGGTAGATTACTGGTCATCAGGGCCTGTAAGGTCAGGAGAAGCGAGGCATGACTGCTAATAGGTGCAGTGTTATTTTTTTAGTGTAATAGAAGCTGCCTAAAATGATGGTGATGGTTGCATACATCTGTGAACATACTAAAGACCACTGAATTGTATCCTCTAAATGGGTGAATTGGATGGAACGTGAGTTTTATCTCAATAAGACTGTCATAAGAAGGAAGGTAAGACTGGAGAAGTGGAGGGAAGAGGCTGCCAGGTTCTGCTGGGTTTTGCAGGCTTCATGGGAAAGTTGGTTTTACTTCAGGGAAATGGGAGAAGGCTGGAGGTTTCAGAGCAGGGAAGTGATGTAATATGATTTATATATTTTTAAAAAATGTCTTCTTACTCCTTGCTCATATTGATAATATTAATACCAGTGTTACCGTCCTCTTGACTTTCTGGTTTGGGTGAAGTGAGTTCATTGAATGCCTGTTCTGTGGCTTCCAGGACACCAGTGCCCACTAAGAACACAGCAGCTGAGAGTCCAAGGCCAAGTATGGCTACAGAAGATCCTGAATAAGTATTTAATACCAGCCAGGGCCTCATCTGGCTGGTTAGATGGTGGACCCAAATCGAATGCACCATCTGCTCAACCTTAATGCAGTTTTAGGGGCGAAGCAGAGAAAATCATATCATGTTCCTAGAGGAACATCCCTCTAGGACCCTTTCTAGCTTGACTTTTGCCATCAGCATCTCTGTCTGACCCTGATCAGGGAGGAGAAATCCTCACACCCCACCTGAGCCACTCCCCTAGTCAAATCACTCCACAGTTGAAGAGCATGCCCTCTGGTGAGCTCCCATGAGTGTGTCCTCCCATGAGTGTGTCCTCAAAGGCTCCTGGACCCTCAAGAATGTGAGCAGTAATTCTCAAAATGAATAAACAGTTCTAAAGGAACATCTCCTCTGTGTGTGTGCGAGAGAGAGACAGAGAGAGAGAGAACAGAGTCTCAAACAGCTTTTTACATGTGAGGCCTGGCAGCCCTGAGCGAGAAAGGAAGTAAATATCTCATTTTGCTGTTGTCTCATTACATCATTTGTTGGCAGCCTCAGATGATGTTAGTTCTGGGAACTGGCCATATGTTTTTGACAAGATAAGGACTCTTTCTCTAGATATATTGATGGCAATGAGATCATGACTTGAGAAGGTGGGGTTGTAATAGTAAAACCAAGGATCAAAAATTTAGACCAGAAGTCAGCTACCCGGTCAGAGCCAGAATGTTAACGGTGTGTAGCTACTTTTCATCAAGACAACAGTGAACTGTTGGTTGTGGCTGAAATACATTCAAATTAAAAAAAAAAAAAAAACTTCAATAATTAAATCTAAACCCAACTGTTAACCCATCGGCCTGTAATTTGTAAGTCAACGAGATGGGTTTACTGATTCACATTTAACCTTGAGACAATTTTTCAGAATGCTAATCAGCACCACCACCAAAGTCTACTTCACCATTCATTGTAAACCTAGGCAGTTGCCTCAGGAGTCCCCCCCTGTGAAAGTGAAAGTGTTAGTCGCTTGGTTATGTCTGACTCTCTGCGACCCCATGGACTGTAGCCCGCCAGGCTCCTCTGTCCATGGAATTCTCCAGGCAAGAATACTGGAGTGGGTAACCATTTCCTTCTCCAGGGGATCTTCCCAACCCAGGGATTGAACCTGGGTCTCCTGAAATGGCAGGCAGATTCTTTACTTTCTGAGCCCCTGGGAAAGCCCAAAGCTAGTCAATTGCCTCAGGATTCCCTCTATAAATTTTGACTAATTGTATTATAAGTAAGAAACTCTACTCATGATAAGGTGTCTAATGGTGACAGGAGAGGTTAAAGGTGATGATCCTGAGTAGTTTCCATGCACGAGGCACTGTGCTTAGAGCTTTATATCACTGATTTTTGTATGCTGATTTATTTTAATTCTCATGAAACAGAGACTTCTAGACCGTGGAATTAAACTGAGGCAGTAGCTAAAGTTCAGAGAAGATAAGAAACTTGTTTAAAACCACACAGCTCCACAGCTTTCAAAACCTTCCAGAGAAATTTATTATTTTTCATAACATCTGGTCCTTGGAGAAGGAAATGGCAACCCACTCCAGTGTTCTTGCCTGGAGAATCTCAGGGACGGGGGAGCCTGGTGGGCTGCTGTCTATGGGGTCGCACAGAGTTGGACACAGCTGAAGTGACTTAGCAGCAGAAGCCTGGTCATTTAATATTAACTTATTTTTGTCTTTCATAATATGTCCCAAGCCTTTACATGAGTTTTAATCTAAAATTTCCAGGCATGCCCATGGATATAAATATTTATTGAAATATGCTTTTAAGGACAGTAAATTCACAAGTATCTGTAGAAGACAATAACATATAAGGCAGAATAGGAATTCTATGACTATAACTAAACCTGGACCTTCTAGATATTTGCCTAAAACAGGAGTCAACAAACTGTGGCATGTGAGCCAAAACCAGTCTGCCAGCTGCTTTCATAAATAAATAAAGTTTTATGGGAACACTTTTTCATTCTGTATCGTCTATGGCTGCTTCCACGCTGTAACCACAGAAGTGAGAGGTTGTAACCAAGACTGTATATTCTACAGACCAAAAATATTCTTTATGTGGCCCTGTACAGAAAAAAGTTTGTCTACCTTTGGTTTAAAAACCACAGTAGCATAAACATAGTACATGTAATTCCCACCAATTCTATGATCGTGCCTGCTGTGGTTACCCAGATTTTGGCTAAGAGGCAAACTACCAGGGCAAGTAAATACCTTGATGAAATTTCCATCTCAGCCCCTGAAATGGGTACAGACCTTCTTCTTTCCTTTCTACAGGGAAGAGTGAACCGGCATTAGGGAGGCCAAGCCACTCGCCCAGGTCACAGGGCAGGCGGGGGACAGCTTGAATAACGCAGGCATCAGTGAACACAAACCTGCTCATCCTGATGCCATGCTGGGACACTCCGCTCTGTGCTTTGTGGCAGCATCTCCCCGAATCTCTGTTAACAACCTTCTCTAGTGATTACTGTTATTACATCTGCCTGATAGCTGAGCAAAGTGGGGCTTGGCTAGGAAATTCCCCAAGATCATACAACTTACTGCTGACTTCAAAGAATGCTTTCATGGCAATATATTGGGTGGCCAAAAAGTTCATTCAGATTTTTCCATAAGCCCTTATGGAAAAACCTGAAGGAAACTTTGTCCAACCCAGATACTATCAAAGCATATCGAGTGAGAACTCCGCCTGCAGGCCCCCCTTGGGGACTTGGTGGCCTCAGGAACAACAGGTGTGGCCGCCCCTGTGGCTGCCAAGCCCACATTTGTACTACTTGCCCACACAACAGGCCAGTAAGTGGAAAGACAAGGTGTTAGGGAGCAAAAAACCAACTTTATTCGGAAAGTCAACAAGCCAAGAAGACAGTGAACTAATGTCACAAGGAACCATTTAAATCTGGGGTTGAGTCCAAACTTCTTTCATGCCAGGAAAGGAGGAGGCAGGACGGGGTTAAAGTCAGGCGGTGACAGGTGACAGCAGGCCTCTGGGCACCAGCAAGGGTCAGAGGAGGGCTGCAGAAAGCCTTTGCTCTTGGTCAGTTGCCTCTAACCGATGGGGTCTGCCCATCAAGTTCCTATAAATCTTGACAAGACAATCGTTATTTTTATTCATACTGCCTTATCTCCCCACGGGAGGCAAATTTTGGGTAAGGAGCTGCGTGCATGAATCTTAAGCTGAAAGCAGAATTCCTTTCATGACTGACATGTCTGCGTGCAGGGTTAAGCAGAGGCTTACGACCCAGGTTAAAGCAGTATAAGAGACAGACAAAATACGAGCTCAGAGATGCCAAGCTTCTTTCCTACTGTGAAGAAACGAGCCTTTGGTGGCCACAAAAGAAGGAGAGGTAGGGAAAGGGGTGAGCCTTTGGACAGAGGATCATCTGCCAGGGCGGGGGGCTCCTAAAACCATTGAACCCTAGCTGCTCCCAGCACGCTCGGGGCAGTAAGACTTCTCAAGTCATCTGCTCCCGGTTCGCTGAACGCCAGGTGAAGCCAACCTCCAGTGGGAATGCATATGCCCACAGGTGATTCTGATGTCCACCGACGCCCTTGGACCCCTGGGAAAACGCTGAAAAGACCATTTCACTCAGAGAAATCTGGGTAGACGCCGGGCGGCAAAGGGAGCCCATCTTCCTGACTGTCTCCACTGAGAGCTCTGCAAGCAGGTGGGCTGTTTGAGAATGGGAATGTGGTGAGTAGCCAAATTTTGCTTTCAGAGTAGAGAAGGGAGGTATCGGGACAGAGGAGGGAAGGAAAAGGGAGAAAAGAATCAGGTCTTCTCTCCCCTTTCTTTCTTAGCAGTGGCCCATCCAGTTTGAGCCCTGCCTCTGGGTAGTAGCTGAATAACACACATCACCCACTGCCCACCAGTGACGTCCATTGTCAAATTCCTGGAACCATGTTACCTTAGGAAAGAAAAGGGATTTTGTAGATGTGATTAATTATTATTATTATTTTGGCTGCACTGGGTCTTCGTTGCTGAGAGGGCTTTTCTCCAGCTGTGGCAAGAGTGGGCTACTCTCTTGGGGTGCATGGGCCTCTCATCACGCTGGCTTCTTTTGTTACAGAGCATGAGTTCTAGGGCACATGGATTTCAGTGGTTGCAACACTTGGGCTCAATAGTTATGGCACACCGGCTTACTTGCTCCAAGACAAGTGGGAAATCTTCCCAGATCAGGGATTGAACCCATTGCTTCTGCGTTGACAGATAGGTTCTTTACCTCTGAGCCACCAGGGAAGCCCCTGCAGATGTGATTGAGGTAATAAATCCCAGGATGGTAAGATTACCCTAGATTATCTGGGTGCACCCAATGTAATCAGACAAACCCTTAGAAGCAGAAAACCTTTCCTGGCTAAATCAGGAGAGATGCCACAAAGAAGTGCCAGAAGAGGCAGGAGGGATGTGAGGCATGTGAGCCTGCGCTGCTGGCTTTGAGAAGTGGAAAGCAGCACAAGCTGAGGGATGTAGGAAGGAAACCCAGACCTCAGTTCTCAGACTGCAAGGAGCTGAATTCTCCAACTACCTGCACCAGCAAGGACACGGGCTCTCTTCTGGCGCCTAGTGGTGTGGACAGCCCTGCCCACACCTTGATTTTGGCTTACTGAGCCTGAGTTACACTTCTGACCCATAGAAGTGTAAAATAAGACACTTGAATTGTTTTAGCCTCTAAGTTTGCCTTGGTTTGTTAGGGCAGCAATAGAAAATAGCATTAAGCTCTGCTGGCTGTAGCTGGAATGTGGTGCAGGTTGGAGGAATTTGGGGAGAAAGAAAATGGAAGAGAAGCTTAATTCTGAGTCCCTTGTGAAGAAAGTATACATACCTATTATCTACTCTAGTGACAAACCATCAGTCCAGTTTAATCTGTCCCTAACGCCTGAAATGGGAAATAGGAAGAAAACAGAGAGNGAGACAGCTTCTCTTGTCTCCAGTCCTCTTGAGCTGCTCTTTACATCATTGTCTCCGTTTCTCCTCTACTTTGTCTTTATCATGTGGTGTTCTTTTTCCAATAAGGGAAATAAACGTATTGTTTAATTTATGAGGATATAATAATAGTGTATCCCTCTGCCCGAAATGTATTCTTAAGTATTACCTTGGTCTGTACTTTAATTGAATTGGATAGAGAGGCATGTCGCCATTGTAAGGTTAACAACCCAGTGATTTACAAGACAAGGCACATTTACCGGCAAATAGATTTCAGTAACTGTTCCGCTCCACAGTGAGAAGAACGGGTCTGTGCATTGATTCGTCATGACCAGGTTTGTGTATTGATTGGACGTGTTGTTTAAAGCCAGGACCTAGAGGAGACAGAAGATCAAGGTTCTGAAACCCACAGCCTAGTATGTATAAGATTAGTGGGCCCCATAAACTCTTCCTGCTAAGAGGACTTTTGCTCGGGGAAAGACTCAGTTGCCCTCAGGTGGAGGCAATGATGGTCCCAAGGTGATAATGGCTTACAGGTGATACAGGTGCCAGAATTAAAATACAGACCCAAGTGTTATGCTAAGTCGCTTCAGTTGTGTCCGACTCTGTGTGACCCCATGGATGGTAGCCCACCAGGCTCCCCCGTCCCTGGGATTCTCCAGGCAAGAACACTGGAGTGGGTTGCCATTTCCTTCTCCAATGCATGAAAGTGAGAAGTGAAAGGGAAGTCGCTCAGTCGTGTCCGACTCTTAGCGACCCCATGGACTGCAGCTCACCAGGCTCCTCCACCCATGGGATTTTCCAGGCAAGAGCACTGGAGTGGGGTGCCATCGCCTTCTCCGACAGACCCAAGTAACACGGGTTTATTTTTGTTTTAACCTAAGGAAGATGACTTATGTCTGATACTCTGAATGTTTCTAACAGAGATTCAATTTGACATTTCTAAGGGAAAGGGGGGAAAAAGTAGGAGACTTGAGGGAAAGTACGTGCTAGGGTGGTTTGACTTCTTTAACAAAAAACCTCATTTAATGGTTTCAGCATCAAGCTAGAAGTCCGGTTTGCAAGTCGACTAAACCTGCTTTCACCACCCTTGCCTNCAGCGACCCCATGGACTGCAGCTCACCAGGCTCCTCCACCCATGGGATTTTCCAGGCAGGAGCACTGGAGTGGGGTGCCATCGCCTTCTCCGACAGACCCAAGTAACACGGGTTTATTTTTGTTTTAACCTAAGGAAGATGACTTATGTCTGATACTCTGAATGTTTCTAACAGAGATTCAATTTGACATTTCTAAGGGAAAGGGGGGAAAAAGTAGGAGACTTGAGGGAAAGTACGTGCTAGGGTGGTTTGACTTCTTTAACAAAAAACCTCATTTAATGGTTTCAGCATCAAGCTAGAAGTCCGGTTTGCAAGTCGACTAAACCTGCTTTCACCACCCTTGCCTCAGTGTGGGTTGGGAGCTGCAGAATCATCTGGAAACCTGGCCATTCTAAAGAAACCTCAGTAAGTCTGTCACTTTTTATCTCCTTACCTCTCTCCAAGAGGATGAGTCCAGGAGTTCTGTTGCAAGAGGATGCAGAGGGCTTACAAAATACAGGGGCTGGGCCCCTCCACCAGCTCCCCCAGGTCCTCTGAGCTCCGTGGCTATGGACTGCAGGTCCTGCTTCCCTTTGGTCTTTGCTCCACGCAGAGAAAGTGACTGAGATGAGTCAAACACAACAATGGTACTCCTTATTTTATTTCTCCAAGGACGATATTCATGTCATAGGTAAAATATGTAACCTAGACATCACGTAGGACAGGATATGAGAGAGGAGCCGAGTTGTAGAGAAAAGATCAACAGAACATGGTCCCACTTGAGAGGGCTCAGGGTTAAAAAGCAAGTGAAAGGCTGTGCTTTTGAATGAAATATCACACATGCACAGAGTAACTGTTTGGTTTTAAAAAAAAAAAAAGGAAAGGTTTTTGGGAAATTTAACACTTTATCATATGAATTTGTAGTCCTGTATGTTACATATAAATATTAAATTCAATCTCCTTTTATTCGGGGCCCTTAGATGGTGGGTCAAATTCTTTTATCTTGGACTTAGGATAAGGGGTCCTAAGGGAGGGGTCCGTACGAGTACAGGGTGGGAGTCTCTCTTTCACGGGTGACTTAAAACACACTAGTAAATTGAAAATCCTCTATTGGAGAAGTATAACGATTATAACAAATCAACTTACATCGAAGTCAAGTAAGAAGAATTTACAAGACATATCAAAAAAATGTTGACTAAATTGGGGGAGACCACACGTATCTTTGCACCTAGTAAAGACCAAAGACCATAGAATTTACCCCGACAATTTTCGTAACGACACGTACAGAGGGTAGTATGTGTCCGTTCTCAAAAGATCCCATCTATTGGGACACTTGACCGATTGAGCGAGAAACAATACCCGTACAAGTCAGAATTGACGGATTACGGTTTGAAAAAGATCTTCACCGACATGGTTGAAAATGAGGTGGTCGTTACTTACTCTCGAAAGTAACCAGGTATGGGAACGGTTATCAACTATGATAATCTCAAGAATGTAAGAGGATTGGACCACCGTATTCTATAGTTTTAGTGCAGTTTTAGTTTATAATTAATTTGGATTATTTAAGGTTGAGCATCTTCTTCAGTTGGCTGTTTCTTCTTTGAACTATCTCTAACCTCTTTCCTTTTTTTTTTTAATCAAGTTTTGATCTTTGTTATTAACTTATTTGCCATTTAGTCACTAAGTCGTGTCTGATGCTTTTGCAACCCCATGGACTGTATCCCACCAGGCTCCTCTAATTTTCCAGGCAAGAATACTGGAGTGGGTTGCCATTTCCCTCCGCACTGATTGTATATTCTAGATCAGTGCTGCCCAATAGAAATGATGCAAGCTACATATGCAATTTAATCATTCCTAGTAACCACATTAAAAAAGTAAGAAACTGGTAAAATTGGTCTTAATAACTTATTTCATTTACCTTAGTTTACATTATCCACATGTACCTGAAATATTATCATATAAAATTACGGATGAAGATTTGAAATCTGGTGTGTATTTTAAACTTAGGGTCAATCTCAATTCATCCTAGTCACATTTCAATTGCTCAAAAGCCACGTGTGTGTCACAGCTACTGTACAGAACAGTGGGTGTCCAGAGAGAATCCCTCGTGAATCATGCTCTTGTCCAACCTGTATCTTTTCACCTTATGGTTTCTTTTCATAAGCAAAAATTCTTCACTGTACTGTAGTCACGTTTGATCGATCTTTTTCTAGTGCTATTTTGCATCTTGTTTAAGAAATCTTTCTCTATGGTGAAGTGATAGATGGGTCTTTATTTTTTTCATCTATTAAGGTTTTCAAGTCATGTCCTTCATATTTAAGGTTTTGACTCATGCAGACTCGGGCATGCAGGCTAGGTGTGTGTTTTTTAAGATAGAGACTCAATTTTACTTCTTCATGTAATCAGCTCTTCTTCGAATAACCCTCTACTGTCTGCACATCAGCCCTATTATATTCCAGTTCCCATTGCAAGTATTAGTAGGTTTCTGAATTCTCTCTTGACTTCCGTTTCTTTTTGTCTTCTTTTCAGATACCAAATGTCTTAATTACAGTAACTTTAAACATTATCTGGTGGGACAAGTCCCTTGGCTTGCTTTTTCCTTAGGAGTTTCTTGGTATATTTGGACCTTTACTTTCAGATATAGTTTATTTTTATTTATTTATTTTTATTATTTATTTTTTTAGAGCTTCCATCACTTGGTCATGATCTGCGAAAATCCTTTAGCAGTCCCTTCGTTTTCATGGTCACGCTTCCATTTTCAGACGAATCATGTTACACTTCCAGTCTGCCTTGTCATCTGTAAAATGGGAATCTGTAGTCTCATTTTTATAAAATTATTTCTAAGATTCAGTAAAACAATGCACATATAGTATCTAGCACAGTATCTGAAACTTGGGAAATTTCCAGTAACTGAACAAGTAGTTTTATTATTGTTAGAGCTGAGACTGGTCACCCCGTTGTGTAGAGTGGTGGAAATCTCAGAGGAAGGCTGGCTTTTGATCGTGCAGGACTGAAGTACAGGAACTGAGGACTTGTTGCCACCTTGTCGTCACATTCTGATGCGGGCTTTCATGCTTAATAATACACTTGTGTGGTACTTAACACTTTTTACAGTGTTTTCCCTCATTTGGTCACATTGGATTGTTCAGGAACCTTGAGAAGCAAGTAGGCATGCACATATTTGGAAATACTTGAGGCTAGAGCTTTAACCAAGCGTTAGGGGCTCTATCAGAGAATTGAATATAAGTAATGAGAAACAAAATCTTCTACTTGGCCACCTACTTGCCAGCCATCAGCCGAGATACTGTGTAGGCAGAGGTGAGAGCTGGATTGCCAAATAAAATAGAACACCTGCTACATCTGAATTTGAGATAAACATGAATAATTTTTTAGTGTAAGTATGTCCCAAATATTACACAAGATATACTTATATTAAAACTTATTTACTCATCTGAGATTCAAATATAACAGCATTTTGTTTTGTTTTGCTGAGTCTGGCGCTCCTAAGTGTGTGTGGGGGAGGGTATGTGGGGGGTGGTTGTTACCATGACTATTTCAAATTGGGACTGTGCTCTAGTGACTTACTGCAGCAGTTGCCTTTAGATGGTGTGAGGTCCTACCCCTACTTTTGGCAAATGTAGAAATTGAGATTCAGAGGCTTAGAGCTGGTTAACTGCAAAAAAAAAAAAAAAAAAGATGCTTCTCAACTCTCAACTCTGGGTTTTTTCTAATGCTTCTAAATGGACAAATATACACAGCCAAATTTTCTTTATCTTCCAAATCGTAGAGAAGTGGCACCTTTACCACACTGACCACAGGCCTTTGCCCATATATGGGTTCTGTGGCGGGTCCTGCTCCCCAGACCAGTATCTGGTCACCCATGGAATTAATCCCAGTCTGAAATGCTCAGGATTCTAGAAAGTGCTATGCTGTATGGGAGTTGAAGGGCGTGAGGGTAAGTGACTGGTCTTTGAAATGATAGCCTTGTCAAAGTCTTAGTTACCATGGTGATGGGGAATCAGAGATACTCATAAAAGCATAGAAATCTTCAGATACAAAAAGGGAATAAAAAACAATGAAGGGGAGGACAGAGTGACTGATGAGGAAAGATAATGCTTCTTCCTAGCATCTGGAGCGTCTGAAGGACAGATTGGCAGAGAAGTGGGACTCCACTGGGAGAGGCAAGTGGTATAACAAGACTTGATATCAGAATATTCTTTTCTCAAATGAAGGCTCTTAGACTGAGAAAGGGCTCCCGTGGGCCTCTTAGACTGATGAAGAGTCCCATTGCCGAAGTCATTTAAAACCAGAGCTGAACAAGGCAATGGAAAGTGAATCGCAGGAAAAAGTCCCCTGGATGTCTTTTGGGATGGACTTGATAATCTAATAGGTCTCTTCCTTCTTTCAATTCCTGTGAATCACCGGCTCATTTGAAAACATGATGCTTAAAACTCTCAGAGAACCAGAAATTGAGAATTTAACTGAAAGTAATTTTCATACAAGTGAAGCACGGTCCAGAAATTTATCGTGTGTATGTGTAAATTTTTTTTCTTAAATTCAGGAGAAGGTGAGAAACTACTCTCACATCTTTACCAGGTCAAGGCTTAATTTTCAAACTTGATGAGTTGTTGCTATTCCTAACCTCTAGTTTGAAATTATTCTTTGTGACACTTGGCTGATTATGTCTGTTTGACTTCAGTTTTCTAACTAAATAGTCTTTTCAGGAAATAGATCTTCCAGCTTACTTCCAAGCTCTAAATAAACATCCAGCGTATCTGTGTGCTATAAAATCACCTCATCCATGATGCTGATCCAAGGCATGAAAATTGCCCTCCTGGTGCTAGATGCCAAGCCTGGTTGACCTTCTCAATTTCTCTGCCACACATCTGAAAAACAAACCCAGCTGTTATGGAGAAACATCAGGAGTAGACACCCACTATATAAACATTCATGTTTTCCTTCCATTGCAGATGGCCACAAAGGAGAAGAATTACATAAAAACTCAACCTGTTAGCAGCCCTTGATTGCTGTCATGCTCTTTTCCTTATATCATTTCTAAGATCCCGGGTAATAGATGTCTTTTAAAGGCAATTTTGGTAGCAGCTATTATCTTTAGCCTCGTATCTTGCTTGCCCTCCGTGAAATGAATGAACAAATACTGCTGATTCTACCCTTTCTCCTCTGACTCTTCCCCTCCATGCCAGCTGCTGCAGCCCATTGTCACAGCCTGAAGGCCTCTCTCCTGCCTTGCTGCTGACAGCTACATGGAGTTTCCCAAAGCAGAACCTTGATCCTATCGCTTCCCTGCTCAAAAATTGTCAGTAGCTCCCAGTTTTCTTTCTATGAGACATTTTCCAAACATTAATCTTTCCAACACCACCTCCATTTTTTGTTTGCTATTTTTCCTTCTATCTGTGCTGTTGTTTACTTCATATTTATCTTTAAATGGAACTGTTTTACTTAAATGTATTCTAAAAGGAAACTTTATCTGTAAGTAAATGGAAAACCAGTATTATCAGAATAGAAGCTAACAATACATACAATGAAAGCAAAACAAAATGGAAATAGTATCTCCTGAGACAGAGCTGCCTGAGGCTATAAGCCTGAGGCCTGCTCTCTCTGTTTCAGTTCAGTTCAGTCGCTCAGTCGTGTCCAACTCATTGCGACCCCATGAATCGCAGCACGCCAGGCCTCCCTGTTCATCGCCATCTCCCAGAGTTCACTCAGACTCACGTCCATCGAGTCCGTGATGCCATCCAGCCATCTCATCCTCAGTTGTCCCCTTCTCC
>SJYX01003066.1:39463-89008 GCA_006410675.1 Oreotragus oreotragus | reverse complement strand
GTGAGTCTGAGTGAACTCCGGGAGATGGTGATGGACAGGGAGGCCTGGCGTGCTGCGATTCATGGGGTCGCAAAGAGTCGGACACGACTAAACAACTGAACTGAACTGAACTATTCTTTGGCGCTCAGCCTTTGTTATGGTCCAACTCTCACAACCATACATGACTATTAGAAAAACCTTAGCTTTGACTATATGGACCTTTGTTGGCAAGTGATGTCTTTGCTTTTTAATATGCTGTCTAAGTTTGTCATAACTTTCCTTCCAACAAGCAAGCATCTTTTAATTTTATAGCTACCGTCACCATCCCCAGTGATTTTGGAGCCAAGAAAATAAAATATGTCACTGCATCCACTTTCTCCCCACGTGTTTACCATGAAGTGATGGGACCAGATGCCATGGCCTTAGTTTTTTGTTGTTGAGTTTTAAGCCAGCTTTTTCACTCTTTCATCCTCATCAAGAGGCTCTTTAGTTCCTCTTTGCTTTTTGCCATTAGAGTGGTATCATCTGCATAACTGAGGTTGTTGGTATTTCTTCCAGCAATCTTGATTCTACCTTGTCCGAGATGTATGCTGTCCACAGCACATGTCTCAGTCTAGAAGGTTCACTTCCACCCAGAGTCCATTAGGTGGAACCAGACATGGGGAACCAACCTAATGGCGAGGAAGCCTGGCGATCTGTAGGGAAGCCTAAGAATATTGCCACATCTGTGCCACATGCACTCAGACACTGCCAAATGGGGCTTCCTGGTCAACCACCACTTGAAAGGGTAGCCACAGCATCCAAATTCCTTCTGTTTTCCCAGATAACCCAGGATTATTCTCCCTGAATTTTGTCTTCAAACTCCTGCCTGATCCACTATAGAGCTGGCTTTGTAAAGGAGAGTGGTCTGGGTTGGCGGTGGCAGGCAGGGGTCTCTCTTGAGGTTCTGCAAAGCTCTTTCAGCCGCACTTTTTGGTATTCTGCTGGGTGATCTCCCGCCCCTCATTCTAGTCTCTTAACTGAGAAGCTCCTCAGTTATTACTTATTACTTACTCTTCCTCCCCTTCTCCTCACCTAGCTTCCTTTTCAGGTTAGGACTACTAGAGTGGAAAGAGCTTTAGGGTTTCTGCTTATTTTTAAAATAAGGTGTCTTTGCTGTTTCTGATTTTAAGAGGAAAGCATGTTGAGATAAACTCAGAAAATCCGTTAGTATATAAAGAACAAATCACCCACTATTTTATAACTCAGGATGACCACTGTTAGTGTTTTGTATTATTTTCTTCCTGTTTGTTCTAGGCATTCTATTTATATGTATGACTTTGCGTCCTGCTTTTCTTAACATTGAACCATGAACATGGGTATTGGGTATTTTTGTAAGTATAACTGGGGGGGGGATTAATATGTCATGCAATTATTAACCATTTTAAAGTGTATACTTCAGTGGCATTTAGCGTGTTTACAATGTTATGCAACTATCATCTCTGCCCAGTTCCAAAATCTTTGATCACCCAATGGGAAATCGTACCCATTGAGAAATCACTCCTTATTCCTCCAATTTTCCCAGCACCTAGAAACTACCTATCCGTTTTCTGTCTCTATGCATTTGTTTATTCTGGATATTTTTTTGAAAAGTGAAATCACGTGACAGACGACATTCTGTGTCCAGCTTCTGCTGCTTTGCATAATGTTCTCAAGCTTCATCCATGTTACATCGTCTATCAGTCAGTGTTTCATTCCTTTTTATGGCTGAAACCTACTCTGTGGTGTAACTATAATATATTTTGTTTATCCACTAATCAGTTGATGGACATTTTAGTTGTTTACATTTTTGGGCTATTAGGAATAATGCTACTATGAAAATTAATGTACAAATTTTTGTTTAAATCCCTGTTTTCAGTTATTTTAGGTGTATGTCTAAGAATAGAATTTCTGGTAATTCTGTGTCTAAGTTTTTGAGAGCCCAGCAAGCTACTTTCCATAGAAGCTGTATCATTTTACATTCCCATCAATGTACAAGGTTTCCAATTTGTTACTTTTTTATCAATACTTTTGTTCTTTCTTAAATGATAACCATCTCAGTGTGTGTGAGGTTGTGTCTTGAGGTTTGAATTAGCATTTCCCTAATGACTAATGATATTGAGGATCTTTTCATGTGCTTATTGGCTATTTGTCTATCATTCTTGGAGAAATATCTTTTCAAGTCCTTTGTGTACTCTAAGTTGTTTTTTTGTGGATACTTCGAAGTTCTTTATTCTAGTTATTAGATCCCTATCAGATATATCTCTTCTAAATATTTTCTCCCCTTCTATAGGTTCTTTATTGCTTTCCTGAAGCATAGCAGTTTAGATTTTTGTGAAGTGCAGTTTATTGATTTTTTTCTTGCTTGTGCTTTTGGTATCACATGTAAGGATCCATTTCCAAACCCAAGGTCATCAAGAAGTTAGCCCCGTGTTTCCTTCTAGAAGCTTTATAGTTTTAGCTCTTACATTTAGGTGTTTAATCCATTTTGAGTTCTTTTACATGGTGTGAGGAAGAGGTTTGGTCAAAGTCATTCTTTTGCACGTGTCTATCTAGCTGCCTAATGGTATTTGTGAAAGAGATTATTCTTTCTCAGATTGAATGGTCTTGGCACCCTGTTGAATTCAGCTGACCATAGGTATATGGTCTCATTTCAGGACTCTCAAGTCTCTTGTATTAATCTAAGGCTCTAGACGATGGCACCCACTCCAGTTCTCTTGCCTGGAAAATCCCATGGACGGAGGAGCCTGGTGGGCTGCGGTCCATGGGGTCACGAAGAGTCAGACACAACTGAGCGACTTCCCTTTCACTTTTCACTTTCATGCGTTGGTGAAGGAGATGGCACCCACTCCAGTGTTCTTGCCTGGAGAATCCCAGGGATGGGGGATCCTGGTGGGCTGCCGTCTATGGGGTCACACAGAGTCGGACACTACTGAAGTGACTTAGCAGCAGCAACAGCAAGGCTCTTACTGTGCCAGCAGCACCTTATTTTACCTATAGTAAGTTTTGAATTTGTGAAGGGTGAGTCCTCCTACTTTTTTTTTTCTTTTAAAATAGTGCATAAATATACTAGTTTTCAATGCCCCACAGTGAATTGTGTGGATATACTTCAGTTTATTTTTATAGTCTTTTATGGTTGGAAAGTAGATTCATCCATTCAGATATCAAATATTCACTGTGGGCCACCACTAGCCAACATTTTCAAAAAAATACAGCATTGGCAAGCATAGTAATGCTTGCAACAAAAATTAAGACTGAAGGGTGTTCATATACAAAATTGCATTAATAGAATTGTATGCAAATAAAATATTAAAAATAAAACAGAAAAGAGTACAAGTGAAAAACAGTATATTTTCTCTGCTTAATACTGTAGAAAAGTACCCTCAAATTACCTTCAAATATACCACATGTCCATTCAGACACATCGATGTTTGGCATAAGTCATATAATCATTTCCACAAGAATCTCAGACTTAATCCCTTCACCGAGATTTTCATTGCCTTCCACACATAAGGACTATCATCTATCTGATAAAGATAGAGGGGATAAACTGTGACAGTCTATCTTATTGATAGTGCAAACTCTAGTATTCTGGATTTTCTATCCCTGTGTGAACTCTTGAGTTGTCTGGTATCAAGGGTGAGACTAGGTTACTTTTATTGCTGTTCCTGAAAAGCTGAAGGTAAACTGGGATGGTGCATGGAAGTGCATTCAGTCCTGCTTGACTCTTTTGCGACCATGGACTGTAGCCCACCAGGCTCCTCCATCCGTGGGATTTCGCAGGCAAGTATACTACAGGGGGTTGCCATCTCCTTCTCCAGGGAATCTTCCCAACCCAGGGATTGAACCCAGGTCTCCTGCATTGACAGGAGGGTTCTTTACCATGGAGCCAGCAAGGAATCTCTGGAATGGAATGATGGCATTCGGTAAATAAAACGAATTTTCCCAGATTTCTGCTTAGATGATATACAACATGCAAATCCATTTGAACAATTCCTGGTTCATAGTAGTTAATAAATGTTATCCAGAAGTTTCCTCAGTTTCTACACAGGTCTCCTGCATTGACAGGAGGGTTCTTTACCATGGAGCCAGCAAGGAATCTCTGGAATGGAATGATGGCATTCGGTAAATAAAACGAATTTTCCCAGATTTCTGCTTAGATGATATACAACATGCAAATCCATTTGAACAATTCCTGGTTCATAGTAGTTAATAAATGTTATCCAGAAGTTTCCTCAGTTTCTACTCTGCCACCCCCCCATACCTGTGTTCCTTTACCAGTGTGACCTAGTCTAGCCAGAGGTCATGAACAAGGATGTACTCTTAAGAATACCACTTTAACTCTGACCCCAGAGACGTTTTCTTTCTTAATTTCCCCACCTCCTAGTTCTGTGTTCAAAGGTATCTGAGAGTTTTGGATGCTTTCTGACAATGAGCAAGTTCAGTAAATTTAATGTCCAGCTTTTTGGTCTGAGCACAGTAACATTTAAAAAGGTATTACACAGAACCATTCCTCATTGATACTCCAGTTGAACGGTAGCAGAATATACCATCCCCAAATATTCTACTTTTGCATATGGATTATTTTGAGCCAAAGGCAAGTGAGAAGTGGCAGATATAAAGAAAAGCTCTCTGCTCTTCCTAATTTGCTCAAAGTTAGGGTATAAATTTGTACAGATGTACCGCTTCCCTCTCTATCAAAAAGGACAGAAATTAATCACTCTAGGCACTTAGGAGCCAAGAGATGACATAAAGGGAATCCACACAGCAAACCTTGCTAACACTGGTACTTATCTACCGCTGTGCTCAGTTGTGTCTGACTCTCTGCGATCCCTTAGACTGTAACCCGTCATCTGCCACCAGATTCCTTATATACTTGATTTTCCACAATCAGTTGCCCCTTGAAGCACAAAGTCCCTTTCTTTTGTCTTTTCAAATTGCTAAAAATTTATTGTTCTTTTGTTAAGATTCTGTATAAGCCCATGTTCTAACCACATCTTTGAATTATTATCACTGGATACTCCCTCGTGTGTGTACAGTGCACATGTTAATAAAACTTTTTCACTTGTTAAGCTCTTTATTTTTTAGTCTAATTTTGTCAATCTAATTTCATTAGGGTTACAGTCAGTATCTTTTGTCTAAGCAGAAGGTTGTGGTGGTTTCTGACACCAACAACCAATTCTCCAATGCCAGCTAAGTGTCCTCCACCTCAATTCAGTTCTGACATTGTCTCCCTAGGGTTAGCACTATGCCACAAGTTAAGGGCTCAGTCTTACAAGCCTGCCTTTCCTTCACTGCCGGTTGAAAGTCACAAGTTTCTGATGGCTATATATTCAGGGGTTCCACCACCCTCTCCTCAGCTTCAGTAATTTTCTATAAGCAACTCATAGATCTCGGTAAAGCACTTTAGTTACTGTGACCAGTTGATTATGAGGGATACAACTCGGGAGCAGGGGGAAGGGATACAGAGCTTCCATGACCCCTCCAGTGTGTCCGCTTCCTAGCACTTTTATATGTTCACTGAGAAGCCCTCCAAGCCCTGATACTTAGGAATCTCCATAGAGGTTTCATTATGTCCACCTGAATGATTAAGTCATTGGCCATGGGTGATGTGACTCAACCACACCCCCACCCCAGGAAGATTTTGGGGAATCCGAGTTAATGTAGAGGGTGGCAAGAAGGGAGCTAACTCCAGTTATTCACTTTCTGCCCACCCTTCACCTGGCTTCTTTGTACAGCTGGAAATAAATCTGGAGAAGAAACCATATCAGAACTGCTTTAGTTCATCGTACTGCCCTGATGCTATGAGCGAAAGCAGGCAGTGTCTGCGAACCATCTGAATGTGAAACCTCTTTCTACTGAAGGCAAAATCGAGAATGGGTGAGAGAAAATCACTAAGGGTGAGAAAGTACTAGAAAGTTTTGAAAAGTTGGTGAGTTACAGCCTGCTATCATTCTCTGCCCGACACTCCTGAAAGATTATGAGAGCTTCAAATAGAGCCCTTTGACTGCACTGCTTTATAGTTGCAGTGACCTTGTTTGAAACTAAATATAGTAGTTAAAAATGTTTCTCTGAGTTCCTTACATTTCCCCACTTTTAATAAGAGTATTTTCCTTACCTGTAATTCTTCAGTTTTTATCATGACCCTTTATCACATTCTTCTTCATGTTACTCAGTCTTTCTAATTGACTTCCCATCTCAAATCTCTGGTTGCCATGTGATGATCCAGTGCTGCTTGCAAGGTTATTCTTTTTTTTTTTTTTGCAAGCTTTTAAAACTCACCTTTCTGCTTCTCAAAATTCACACTATCTATCATGAATGACACAAGAACACAAGAACAACACCATAGGCCACCTGTATCTACTGTGTTACCCCTCCCAAAACAGGTTAGTAATAATTTATTTTGATTTCTTAAGGCTTTCATTCCAAATGCTTTTTTTCTTATAGGGCTGCTTTTTCATAAAAATTAATAACTGTTTTCATTTTAGGCTAACAGAAACATTGAGTGGAAAGTACTAGTGAAGAGGAAAAGTTAAAATTTTATATAACCTCCTGCTCCTTCTGCCTCTGTAACTCAGCTTTCTCCTTGCAATGTCTGGATCGCGTAGGTCACAGTCTCAGAAAGTGGGGCCTTACGATGCCAGGAACTGGAGCTTATCTCACACACCATTGTCCTGCTCTTTGCAATTGCCTAGCCACTGCAAACCTGCTTAATCATGCCTGTCCATGTAAAGGGCAGGCATCACCCTCCCCATCTTGACCACTGTTCCTGCACACACGAAACCCTTTAGTTTAAACCAGCCTATTAGCAGCTAGTGTTGCCCACTATAGTAGGCCTATGAAGACTCTGTAACCCCTTTGCTCGGGGCTCAGAGCTTGGAGTGTTAACTCCTCTGGACCCACCAGTGTAATAACCCTGAGTTCTGCAACTCTCCCAGCGTGGTGCTTGGTTCCTCAGTTACTGGTTTCTGCAACACTGAGAGTTCCTACGGAGAAGGCGACGGCACCCCCTCCAGCACTCTTGCCTGGAGAATCCCAGGGACGGACGAGCCTGGTGGGCTGCAGTCCATGGGGTCGCGAAGAGTTGGACACAACTGAGCGACTCCACTTTCACTTTTCACTTTCATGCATTGGAGAAGGTGATGGCAACTCACTCCAGGGTTCTTGCCTGGAGAATCCCATGGGCAGAGGAGCCTGGTGGGCTGCAGTCCATGGGGTCGCACAGAGTTGAACACGACTGAAGTGACTTAGCAGTAAGAGTTCCTATATATCCTGTCAAAGCTCCTCCCATCACCCTCACTACAGATTCCCCAGTTATTAACACCTTGGATTAGTGTGCTTTATAAAAAGCAATTAATTACAATTGATTTGCTGATACTACTACATTATAGTCCATAATTTACATTAGGGTTCATTCCTTACACATTCTGTGGGTTTTGACAAATCTATAATGCCAAGTATCCATGTGCAGTCACATGCTGCTCTTTGCCACCCCATGGACTGTGAGTCCATGGAATTTCCCAGGCAAAAAATCTGGAGTGGGTTGCCATTTCCTTCTCCAAGGGATCTTCCTGACCCAGGGATTGAATACATGTGTCCTGCATCTCCTGCACTGGCAGGTAGATTCTTTACCACTGAGCCGCCTGGAAAGCCTTTATGTACCCACCATTATAGTAGGTATAACGAATTATTTCACGGCCCTCCACTGTCCTCTGTGCTCTGCCTATTCAGTCTTCCTCTGCATAAACCTGGCAAGTACTGATCTTTTTAGACTGGCTTTTTTTTTTTTTTTTTAACTTTGCCATATGCCTTTAAGTTTCCTGATGTCTTCTCGTGGCTTGATAACTCATTTTTTAAAAAATTCCTGAATAACATTCCATTGAATAGATATACCATAGTATATTTATTCATTCAGTTCAGTTCGGTCGCTCAGTCGTGTCTGACTCTTTGCGACCCTGTGAATCGCATCACGCCAGGCCTCCCTGTCCATCACCATCTCCCGGAGTTCACTCAGACTCATGTCCATCGAGTCAGTGATGCCATCCAGCCATCTCATCCTCTGTCGTCCCCTTCTCCTCCTGCCCCCAATCCCTCCCAGCATCAGAGTCTTTTCCAATGAGTCAACTCTTTGCATGAGGTGGCCAAAGTCTTCTTAATTGTGAAATCTGAAATTCTGGCTTTCTTTAGTACAACCAAGAGATTAATTACTCTAGATTACAATTACAACATATTCATCTTGATTTCTATGGAAAGTCCTAATTTTTCAAAATTCAAGATTCTGTAAGAAACAAGTGAGAACTGTACTTCATCTGCATCCCCCATCTGATCTCATCTGAGGAAAATTTTGTGTGAACATCAACAATATACTGGACATGGTAGAGGACACTGAATTCTAAGACAATATTCTCATTTGGAAAGCATCATACAAGGTAGAGAATGTTCCCCACTGATTTCTTTTGGTAAGTTGTCATCTTTCTCATTAAGAAAGAAAATGACAAATTATAATACTTTTGATGTTTGTGCTTATCTCAGATATATTTATGTGTACTCTATGCCATCTTCCATTCTTCATTAAATACCAAATTGGGTAGTCTATGAAGAACAGAAATTTATTTCTCACAGTTCTGGAGGCTAGAAGTCCAAGATCAGGTTACCAAGCATGGTCAGGTGAGGTCTCTCTTTTGGTTTGCTGACTTCTCATTGCATCATCACTTAGTGGAAGGGGTCAGGGAGCTCTTTGGGATCTCTCTCCCAAAGAGCACTAATTCCATTCATGAGGGATTCATCCTCATGACCTAATCACTTCCCACAGGTCCCACCTCCTAATACCATCACCTGTGAGGGTAGGGTTATTGGGGGCCATAAGCATTCAGGCCATAGCATTTGGTAGGTGGTCTCCCCATCAGCACAAAGCTGGATGAAATCCAGGTGACTCACTTGACAGATTCTTTTCCCCCCATCACCCTTCAGTGAAGCTCATGGGCAGGTGAAAAGATGGAGGCAATCCTGATGGGCAAGTTTGTCCCTAGGTAAGCCAGGTGGGAGGACTAAAGTAGTGAGTCCTGAATTAACATGTGAGCACAGTGTGAGGAGGAACATAGCATAAGTTCTTAGAGAGCAATTTCTGTGTCTTTCATCTCATCCTCTGTCCTCAGGAGCTAGCGGAGTTACCTTTCATTGATAAAAACTCAGTGAACATATTCAACTTACTGGAATAGGACAGAGTTTTGGCCTAGCGGATATAAAAGTCAGTCTTATTTAAGCAGGGTCTGATTTGCTTACCCAAGGTGGTAAATTAGGAATGAAGAAAACCCCCATCACCCTTCAGTGAAGCTCATGGGCAGGTGAAAAGATGGAGGCAATCCTGATGGGCAAGTTTGTCCCTAGGTAAGCCAGGTGGGAGGACTAAAGTAGTGAGTCCTGAATTAACATGTGAGCACAGTGTGAGGAGGAACATAGCATAAGTTCTTAGAGAGCAATTTCTGTGTCTTTCATCTCATCCTCTGTCCTCAGGAGCTAGCGGAGTTACCTTTCATTGATAAAAACTCAGTGAACATATTCAACTTACTGGAATAGGACAGAGTTTTGGCCTAGCGGATATAAAAGTCAGTCTTATTTAAGCAGGGTCTGATTTGCTTACCCAAGGTGGTAAATTAGGAATGAAGAAATCTGAATTTAAACATAATCCACTGACGATGTATTGAGGACCTAATAGGTGCTAGAAATTGTGCAAGGTGGATTAGGCGACAGATGAATCAGAAATGAATTTCAGTCTCAGAGTCTACAGTTTTAGGAGGTCTAATTTATTCCCAGTAACCAGAAAGAAATCTTTGTTGTGAGAAAAGAATAATAGCGGTAAAGGAGTTGGTAGAGACTTCTGCATGAAAATATCCTGCAGCATGAGTACCATGAAGGGAGAACTGAATAATGAATCAGAAATGAATTTCAGTCTCAGAGTCTACAGTTTGAGGAGGTCTAATTTATTCCCAGTAACCAGAAAGAAATCTTTGTTGTGAGAAAAGAATAATAGCGGTAAAGGAGTTGGTAGAGACTTCTGCATGAAAATATCCTGCAGCATGAGTACCATGAAGGGAGAACTGAATATTCCTAGAGCAAAATGTATGAAGCCCCAGGCAGTGAAAGCTGTAAAGGCAAGAAGGTGGGCAGCTGTCCCCATCCTGGTAATAGGCAGGGCTGAGTGTGAAACAGTGTCTCTTTGCCTGCTGTTTCCTACTCCATTCCACTAGAATTTCCTCTCACTGATTCTTTTTTCTTGCTTCTAAAATCCATTTCTTTCCTCTGTCTCTTTAAACTGGCCACAAATGACTCAAAATTCAGTATGTATTGACTATATCGAATACATTTTTATGTGGCTTGTCTCCATTTTTTGAAGGCGTGTGAAGTAGTTTGTATGTCTCATAATACTGAGTTTTATTTAATATCTGTGGAGAGTGGCTATGCTAAGCTCTTTTAGGCAGGAATATGTATATCTTATCCACCCTATGTCAAGAATAGTGCCTGGGTTGCAGCTGGTGTCTCTAAGCTACACTGGATAAAGATGTCAGGCTGGACAATCTGGGCTGTGTATTTATGAGTTCAGTGGCAATGGAAATTCTGCCCAATCACTTTTAAGTATCTCTCCTCATTTAAAACATGGGATGAATAACCATGTTTCAAAGTTTACTTGTAAAAAGTCAGAGAAAATAAAAGGGTAGAAAAACATCTGAAACCATGAAGTATTGCATGTTGCTATTTGTGTGCATGACATCAGGAGCTCTCAAAAGAATCAAATTTCCAGGCCTGAAAAAGGCCCCATCCAGCCTTTCTAGTTAACTGGGTTTGATATGTTTTTGAAGTTTCTTCAAGCCCTATAATTGCACATTTCAGGGTCATCTCATTACACTAAGCTCAAGACACGTCTCCTGTGAATCTTTTCACTTGGGCCAATATTTCTAAACCCATTTCTTTTCTTCTTCCCCCATCTCCCCACTACTGAGTACCTTAATGCATGTTAGGGAAAGGTAAAGTCTTTGCCTTTCTCACTTGACATGGACACCAAGGTCCTACAGGTTTATTTGTAAAAGGGGTCATTATTCAGCACAGAGCTCAAGGTTGCATAAAGAATATCTGGAACCTTTTCAAATTTCAGCCTATGAGCAGATCTGTCCCCCCACGTACATCATTAGAATCTTCCGTGAAGTGAATTTAAATGTCACTGCCTTTGTAAGGGCTATATGGGTGAGGCAGCATGTCAGAAAGATGCACATAGATGAGCCAGTCTCTTCCAGACTCAAGGCTGTAGGGATCTGGCCCCAAGATGTCCTCTTGACATGCATGTGTGGATTATAAACGGCTTCTGAATAAAAGATGCCAGGAGAAGAGGAACGGAAATGACATGTTGAATAATTTCCAGGCTCTTAAAGAATCTGAGAGAAGAGTAGACAGGAGGTTGGGAGTTCTAGGCCACTCACTGCCCCAGGACACATACACCTGGGCATGTGCACGCACAAACTTACATACCCCGCCCAAACTAAACAGCACTGGGAATGGACAGATCACTTCTTTTTTTGAGTTTAAACAATTTTACTATGAAATAAGATTTATTATCTTACTGTTCTCCAGGCAGATATCCAAAATCAATGTTTTGGTAGGGCCAAGTTTTTTCTAGAGAATGTGCTTCCTCTCCTGTCCCAACTTCTGTAGGTCATCTGAAGCCCTTAGCTCACGTCCTCCTCCTCCATCCTCACAGCCGGAAACAGTGGATTCTGGCCTTCTCATACTGCCATCTTTTTGGTTATATAATGCTCTCTTCTACCTTTCAAAGACACTTGTAATTACATTGGGCCTTCTGATGGAGGTAACCTAGAATAACCTGCCATTTTAAGACATTGATTTCATGGCCAGGTCACTTTTGCGTGAAGCGATCTCTCAGGAATAGTGTCAGAGCAGGGTGGATTTGTGCTTCCCTTGGGGCTCAGCTGGTAAAGAGTCTGCCTGCCATGTGGGAGAACTGGGTTCAATCCCTGGGTTGGGAAGATCCCCTGGAGAAGGGAAAGGCTTCCCCCTCCAGTATTCTGGCCTGGAGAATTCCATGGACTGTATAGTCCATGGGGTCACAAAGAGCTGGACACAACTGAGCAACTTTCACGTTCAAGGGTGGATTCACTGTTAGTTCCTGCCCTCATTTACTGTGGCCTGTGCAGTTTCACAGTCTCTTTCACGGGTGTTTTGGGTTGTCAAGGTGAGCTCTTCTGTGGACCAAAGCACTGTCTTCATGTTGCAGCAGACACATCCCGAAGCGGCACACCTCAGCCATTCTCTGTCATGAACAGGGTAATAGGCATCAGTTTCCCTAAGTCAGCATCATCTTTTCTCTTGATGATAACTGTCCTCAGGGGTGGTGCTTTGCTATCACTTAAGGGAGCCCACCAGCTGTAGCAAAGATAAGGCAGGATAAGGACTCAACACAAAATCCAGTTCAGAATAACTTAGTTTATCCCAAATTCCCAGCTGGTTGGCACTAAGGTGGCATTCGCTAATCACTGCCTTATGGAATGAGAACCCAGCAGGCACATTTCTTAAGGGATATTAGGCAACCATGAATGTGCAGGGGTGGGTGTGATGAAGTGTCAGGGAGAAAGAAATTTTCCTCTACTCTTCTAGGCTCTTCTGGCTGATCTGAGAATTAACTGAACATGAGGGATATTAACAGGAGAAAATAAAAAATAACATGTGTACATGGGAAAGACCCAGGAGAACTGACTAAATGTGCCAAAAGAGCTGAACCCTTCCCCTTAAATACCATCTTCAGCTAAAGACAGAAGAGGGTGTTTGGGGGTAATGGCTTGGGACTTCAAAGGGGGAGGGCAGTTCACATGATGATGGAAACTCAATATTTGCTGGGCCAGGCAGAAACAGGGGACACTGAGTGGACCCTGAGTTTCCCTCTTTGCATGTGCTCATGCAGTCTCTGTATTTTGCAGATATGCCTGGTGATGGCTCTATTCCTGGCACAGCCTTTATCTAAATTCTCTAGCCAGCAAAGGGGGAAGTAAAAAGAAAGACTTCCTGACTATCCCTTTTCTTAAAAATAATCAACCTGAGTTGATCCTCATGCCAAAGAGATACCTTTGGCTGGGAACATTTTGCTCTCCTACATTGGGTTGCCAGATAAAATACAGGATGCTGGTAAAAGTTGAAGTTCAGGAAAATGATGAATAATTTTTATATAAGTAGGTTCCACATACGGGGAAGGCAATGGCACCCCACCCCAGTACTCTTGCCTGGAAAATCCAATGGACGGAGGAGCCTGGTGGGCTGCAGTCCATGGGGTCGCTAACAGTCGGACAGACTGAGCGACTTCACTTTCACTTTTCTCTTTCATGCATTGGAGAAGGAAATGGCAACCCACTCCAGTGTTCTTGCCTGGAGAATCCCAGGGATGGGGGAGCCTGGTGGGCTGCCATCTATGGGGTCACACAGAGTCGGACACGACTGAAGTGACTTAGCAGCAGCAGCAGCAGGTTCCACATATGCCCACTTAAATCTGAACTTCAGGTAACCAACAAATAGTTTTTTAGTATGCTGTTGTGTAGTCACTAAGTCATATCTGACTCTCTGTGTCTCCATGGACTGTAGACCTCCAGGCTCCTTTGTCCATGGGATTTCCCAGGCATGAGTACTGCAGTGGATTGCCATTTCCTTCTCCGGGGAGTCTTCCTGACATAGGTATGTTCCAAACATACCCAGTTACACTTAAACTTCAGATACACAAATGAATTTTTAGTATAACTATATCAAAAACATGCCCAGTTGAATTGAAATTTCTAAAACAATGATTTTTTTTTTTCCCCCGCAAGTATAAGTATGTCCCATGTAATATTTGGCCAAGGGGGTCAAGTTAGGTGGAGAGGAGGGAGGCCCATGACTGCTAGCCCTTCCATGTTCTATGGAGTTTGGGAAGTTTCCAATGGTATCAGAAGAAAGTGTGAGGAAAAGTGTTGACGTAAAGAAATGCCACCCTCGTCAAAAAGGAAAGACAATTATCACAGTTACTACAAATGGAATAGTTGGAAGTAGGCTGAAGAGGAAAAATAAGTAATTATTGTAATCCCTAAATATCTTGGTTATACTTTTAATTTCTAAATTTTGAAGCATTTTTCTTATAGTATGAGTGCTTTACTTTAATTCAAGTAAGTTCCACTATTTACTCTAGAATTTCTTTCTTGGAAAACCTGTCCGGCAAGAAATATATCTTTGTCCAAGTTCATTTGATTCTCTTTCTCCCTGCTTCCTAAGGGGCTTCCCTGGTGGCTCAGCAGTAAAATACTTGCCTGCAATGCAGGAGATGCAGGAGACTTGGGTTCAGTCCCTGGGTTGAGAAGATCCCCCGGAGAAGGAAATGGCAACCCACTCCAGTATTTGCTCCAGGAAAATCCAGTGAACAGAGGAGCCTGGTGGGCTACAGTCCATGGAGTCGGAAAGAGTCAGACACGACTGAGTGACTGAACGCATGCACCGCTTCCTAAAACCTGTTCTATTTATTTGCACATGTTTAAATAAAAATGCTCACCATTTTCTTCCCATAACCGGAACCAAACAAGTAGTTAATCATGTAATGGGGTTTCTCTCCCTGACATCCCGGCGGGGACTCTGGGCATTTTTTAACAGAAACACAAGGCCATGTTTCTGTGCCCCTTGCCCACCTTGCATCTGGCTTCCTCCTAATTTATGCCTTTCTTCTCAGAACTAGTTCATTGCCGACCTCTGCCTTCTGCTTCATTACCAAATATGCACCTCCCCTGGTATGTTTTTCTTTGGGTGAGAGGGTGAAATGTCTCAGTTTAATAGCTTGTGAGCAGAGATGGCACCTGAGTAGCAACATGATGCTCGGCCACGTGCAGCTTCAGTTGGAAAGGATCAATCTGGCATATAAAAGCAGGCACAGATAAATTGCTAAACACTGTAGTACAATGATAGCATACATCTCTGAAATGAGAACCTTGAAAATCAATAAGAATTGAAATTGAAAAAGGAAGAATTGTAGCTGTCAAAATGCAGGATGTCGGCAGAATATTCGAGTCGAGGTCCAGGCTGGCGTCTCATCTCTGGTGCCCAGGAGGATCATCTGTTAAGAAAAGCTGTCTCCAGGGTGACCTTTGTTATGTCTGTTTGAAAACCACTGCATCTCAGCCCAGGGGCTAGATTCTTCCCCAAATCACGATTGACCCACACATCACGACGTCCAAGTGTTAGCAGGTGTTTCCTGAGCATGGGAGGGGTGTCCGAGGACAGATGTGAAGCCAGGGTTCAGAGGTCATGTGGGGAATGGGATCTGGATATGGTGAGGCTCATTTGAAACATATGTATGATTAAAAACAATCTTTTTGGACACGACTGAGTGACTTCACTTTCACTCACAAGCTGCAACAGGGCACAGTGAGAAAATGAGTTACCATAAAAACACTGGGCCCAGAGGCCTCTCTTGTCTCTGTTATAATGTGAAATTCAAAATAAGCGGCTTTATCTTTTTTAGTCTCCTTTTTAATAGATCTTTATTTTTTCCCCCACACTGTACGAATTTATATTAATACAAACAGTTCCTGTTGCTCCATATTCTTGGCAGTCCTTGGTCATGTCAGTTACTTGTGTTCAGTTCGGTTCAGTCGCTCAGTCGTATCCAACTCTTTTTGACCCCGTGGACTGCAGCACACCAGGCCTCCCTGTCCACTGCCAACTCCTGGAGTTGACTTTGTGTTGGTTTTCCATTTGTTTTTGTTTAGTTATTCTAATGGTTAAGTAGTAGTGGTTTGGCATCATAACTTTCTCGCCTTTTTTCTGATGAGATTGGACTCCTCTGTATTTGTGTAGCACTGTTTACAGATCTTTATTTGTAAACTGAGAATGTTTTTGCAAATTTTGAACACTGTCTTTCTTTTTTTCTTATTGACTCATTCTTTATATCTTCCAAATACTTTGTCAGTTATATTAATTGCAAATATCTTCTCCTTTTCTATGTATTTCCTTTTTCCTCTTAATGGTTTCTTCTGATAATTCTTGATTTTAATGTAGTCCAATTTATATATATTTTTATGGCTCATGTTTTTTCAGATTTTGTTTGGATCTTTATTTTTCTACCCATTATTTTTTTTAAGAAAGATTATGTTACAGCATATCTCTTTGTGCATGGACTACCTCAAGCAACTAGCATATCTGTTCAAGAGAACAATTTTGCTTTTGCAACGTAAATCATATAGCATAATTCACAGGCCAAGCAATACTATCTACTGCTTTGGCAAACTGTGCCTTGAAAATATACAGACTGTCATTGGCTTGAAGGTAGAGAGATGAAAGCCCATCCACGTGCTTTTGCTTAGGCCCATGTTTATCTTTCACAGTTAAGCTTTCCTGAGTAATATTCTCTAGAGCAGCACTTCCCAAACATCAACATGGCTCTCCAGCACTCAGGGATCTAGTTAAGAGGCAGCTCTAGATGCAATAGGTCTGAAGTGGGACCTGGGCCTCTGCCTTTCTCCTGGGTGGTGTGCATGCAGCTGCTTAGTGAGTCACACTTTGAGGAGCCAGGCTCTAGCACAGGGCAGATTTTTCTAGTGTGAAGGATACACAGGAACATTACTTATGCACTAGCTGCTGGCTCAGTAAGAGTTTAAATAGATGAAAATGTTCTTTTTGCTTCCCCCCACCAAGATGTAGATAAATGAATTACACAGACCTGTAGTCTTGTCTCTTTTTCAGATATGAAGTTGACAATTTCAGTTAGCAATTGCTAATTTCAACATAAAACTCTAAAGTGGTTCAGCTTGCCTTGCTCATAACTAACAGACGCTGCTGAGGCTGAATCCTGTACCTCTGAAACCAACCAGTGGTTCAGCATAGATTAGTATCTGCAAGAAATGTCTTACTATAGAATTTGAAAATAAAAGTTTAACCTGAAATAAGTTTATATCCTTTCTCTTTTCTCCTCCAAATACTTTCCACTCCGCTTTCCCCAGCCTACTATGAAGACTAACATAATAACGACACTTTACATTTTAGTATCTTGAACACAATGTTTAGAAATACCCTCTGAATCTAATAACTGTATTTTAGGCTTCAGTTCAGTTCAGTTGCCCAGTCCTGTCCAACTCTTTGTGACCCCTTGGACTGTAGCACACCAGGCTTTTCTGTCCATCACCAACTCCCAGAGCCTACTCAAGCTCACGTCCATCCAACCATCTGTCATCGTCCCCTTCTCCTCCCACCTTCAATCTTTCCCAGCATTAGGGTCTTTCCCAGTGAGTCAGTTCTTCCCATCAGGTGGCCAAAGTATTGGAGTTTCAGCTTTAACATCAGTGCTTCCAATGAATATTCAGGACTGATTTCCTTTAGGATTGACTGGTTGCATCTCCTTATAGTCCAAAGAGACTCTCAAGAGTCTTCTCCAACACCATAGTTCAAAAGCACCAATTTTTCAGTGCTCAGCTTTCTTTATAGTCCAACTTTCACATTCATACATGACTACTGGAAAAACCATAGCTTTGACTTGGCTGATTTCAAAGAAAAGAAAAATAAATAAAAAGGTTTTCAGGGGAAAACCTGGTTAACACGGTCTGGCCAGGGGATCAAGGTTAGCATTGCCAGTGATGTTACGCTAATAACAGGTACCCCGTCTGATATATCACAGTGACCAAGTCACTTTAAATCTGCAGCCTCTTTTTCCAAAACCCATAACCCAAGGTAATCATGAAGAAAATGCAGACAAACCTAAATTGAGAGATGGTCTATGAAACACCTGACCAATTCCTCCTCAAAAATGTGAAGGTTATTAAAAAGACCATGAAAATGTCACAGATCAGGCGAGACTGAGGAGACAGGCTGGCTAAATGCAGTATCATTCCCTGGACTGAATCTTGGAAAAGAAAGAACGTAATTGGAAACCTGATGAAATCCGAAGCAAGTCTAGAGGTTAGTACAGTATAGAGACAGTATTGTATTGTATCTATACCGGTGTCCTAATTTTGACAAATTTACCACAGTAATGTTAAAACATTAGGGGAGGGTGACGGGTATATGGGGAATTAAGTCATACAAAAATCAAAACTACCATGGATTCAAAGACAAAAAGCAAAAGATACACCTCAGAGTCTTAAAAAACTTAAAAAAGTCCTTAAATCATGAAAGTAAGCTGAATCTCTCAGCTGACATTTACCAAATTGCTTTGAAGGAAAGCAGAGTCTAGAGGAAGTGTTGAAAAATCTGCCGCGTGACTAATCCCAAGTTGGATCCCGATGAAGGGAATTGGAGTGATCCATTAGGTGGACGAGGCCGTCCACTTTCCCGGAACTATCGACCGCGGCAGTGCCCTTGTTCTCTGCGCATGTGCCATCGGAGAAGCTCCCCTGCCGGAATCGAGTTAAGAGGAAACATCACAATCAATAAAAGACACTCTATTTTCCATTTGCTCATTGTCTTTTAAGTGCTTATTTTATAACAGCACAAAAAGGATTCAATTTAATATCAATTCACCTTCTGGGTGGGGAGAGGACGCTAGGTAATTGACTTTTAGTGCCTGATAAGGCTTGTGACAAGGCTCGCGTTTGCTAACATTTTGACCAAATGGCAACCTCAGCCATGGAGGACCCAGGGTAAGCGGATGCTCAGCATTACTCTGTGACATCGGAACCCCTTTTAGTGTAGCAGCAAAGTCAATGAATGTCGCTTGAGCACCCATTGGTTGCGGAAATATGCTGGTCAAGCACCTCTCATAGTTCTGTTAGGAATGTTGATCCAAAAGAGTTCCTACAAATTTGCCTGCCAGGCTCCTCTGCCTCTGGGATTTTATAGGCAAGAACACCTGAGTTTCCATTTCCTCCTGGAGAGGATCTTCCTAATCCAGGGATCCAACCCCTATCTCCTGTGTCTCCTGCATCGGCAGGTGGATTCTCTGCAACTAGCACCGTATTTCATTAAACTTAAATGGTAAGATCTGTACATCTTTGGAGAGAAGGCAATGGCAACCCACTCCAGTACTCTTGCCTGGAAAATCCCATGGAGGGAGGAGCCTGGTAGGCTGCAGTCCATGATCGCTAAGAGTCAGACACGACTGAGCGACTTCACTTTCACTTTTCACTTTCATGCACTGGAGAAGGAAATGGCAACCCACTCCAGTGTTCTTGCCTGGAGAATCCCAGGGATGGAGGAGCCTGGTGGGCTGCCGTCTATGGGGTCGCACAGAGTCGGACACTACTGAAGCGACTTAGCAGCAGCAGCAGCAGTACATCTTTGGGCATAGCCCTGTCTTCAGTGTAGTAGACGCTGAAATATTTGTTGGCATGAAGTGTAGAAAAGTTCTAGGGAAATGTTTTCTTATTAGCTTCTTTGTGCTGGGATCTTTGAGGGACCCTAGTAAATAACAACCCCCTCTTGAATGTTGACCAACTTGAGAAATAAGACAGAGTAGGTGGCAAGTGTAGACTAAAGTACCTATTTTATTACTTATAAACTGAGGTTACAGGACATGGCTCATCTGCAAACCAACATGTTTCCTAACTCTCAGTTCCAGAATTAAAGAGAATGAACCCACCCAGATACAGTCTGTATTATACTAGACAGTGTTTGAGTGGAGTTGAAGGTCACCTACCTGTCCCTCGCCTGTTACACTCCACTAGAGTTCACTCCACTGCCTTAATGTCCCCAGTGGACATTTGCTGTATGTCTGTTTTGGTGTTCACAGCACTTCCTGGTAGTCTTAATAAATTGCATTATAAATTATAGGTCTATCTTCTCCAACCTCCAAGGCAAGGTTATAACTATTTTAGGTCAAGGCTTGACATCTATTATTTCTATGTCTTTTGTGCCCAGTGGAATTCTAGGCACAGAGTTAGTTTTTAGTAAATATTTGCTGAAAGACTAAGCTCTGTAATTCTGTGATTCCGGAGGTAGTTTGACATCAGCTTTCTCACTTCATTTGCATTGAAATCATCACAGTTATTACATGGCAGCTTCTTTATGATACACAGTAGTGTAGGGACAGAAGGGGAAACTGAAGTTGTGATATCGATTTTAATAGGCACATGTTTGCTTAAGGAAAACAGCTGGAACTTGACGCAGTAATAAGTAGTGATTAGCACAAGTGTTTGCGGCCTGTGTGCTAACTTAACCACCTCTCACATTTGCAGTGTTTTTTTTTTAAAGACTGAAGGACAATGTGAACATAATACGTTCTGAAAACTGAATAGAGTTATAAGTTGACTTTTTGTTCTTCATATTCTCATTAACTGTTAATGCAAAATGCCTTTGAAGGTATTTATGTAAGGAATGTTGATCTTAGATTCCAGTGGAGTATGTGGTACTTGGTAAAAATGTGGATCCCCAGTATCCATCCCTAGTGTTTTCTGCTTCAGGAGGTCTGGAGGGAAACCAGTGTTGAGTATGTTAACCATCGTCCAGGTGACTCTGATTCAGGTATCCTATCCCTCATCTTAGCAGTAAGGAATCTTCCAGTTGAGGAACAGTGCATGCATGCATGCTTAGTCGTGTCTGACTCTTTATGACTACATGGACTGTAGCCTGCCAGGCTCCTGTGTCCATGGGATTTTCCTAGCAAGGATGCTGAGTGGGTTGTCGTTTCCTCTTCTGAGGGATCTTTCCAAGCCAGGGATCAAACCCACATCTCCTGTAGCTCCTCCATTGGCAGCAGATTCTTTACCACTGAGCCACCTGGGAAGCCCCTGAAAGGAGCCGAGACCTGCTCAACTAGCTCAAGGTTCTTTTGTACAGAAATCTCCCAGGAATCTTGGGGATGGTACACGACCTAACTTCTATAAGGTTCGGACCAAGGCAGCTCCTGGGATTGACGTGGCCTTCACTTCTGTTTCTCTCGCTTTCTCTAATTTATTTTTTCCTGTGTGTCTGATCTCTCCTAACCCTCAGCCACTTGCCTTGAAGTCCTAAGAACCTTTGGATTTTGTGCGTGTGCCACCACCCACTGCATCCCAACCCTTCCAAAGTTCTCAGCACCACCTGGGAACTTAACTGTATGGTTTGTTTTAAATTCCTAAGAGAGAATCTAATTGGTGTGGTGCATCTTCTGGAGGCCTGGGACACAAACCAAAGGTCAGGACAGCCTCTGGAGAACCATTCCTGGCTGGCTACTCATTCCTCATCCAGGCAGCTGGGGGCTGGTGGCAGAAGGGAAGGATCTGTAGAAGTTAGTAGCTGGAAGGTGAAAGGGCTTCCTGGGTGGCTCAGCGGTACAGAATCTGCCTACAATGCAGGAGACGTGGGAGATGCGGGTTCGATCCCTGGATCTGGAAGATCCCTTGGAGGAGGAAATGGCAACCCACTCAAGTATTCTTGCTGGGAAAATCCTATGGATAGAAGAGCTGGGTAGGCTATAGCCCATAGGGTCACAAAGAGTCTGACATGACTCAATGAACTCACAAGTTATGGTCAGGAAGGTGAAAAGTTCATTACAAACACTTGTACCTTCTCACAATTTCAACCTTAGGCTTTGTGACAACTGACAAAATAGGGAGTGGATTCATCTTAACAAAAGACCTTTACCTTAAGGAAAGTTTGCCACAAGGTAGGCAAAAGACTCTGCTATGGAGATTGATGTTTTAATAGCAGAAGTACTTGGAGGGGGCTGTTCTAAGATGTTTCCATATTGCGGAGCTTTTAGAACCCAAAGGCTAGTAGATAGGTCATACTCAACCAGGGAACAGCTTCCAGTCAGTTGAGTCAAGCATCCAGTGCTTCTTAAATCTCAATACTCCTGGGAATTAGTTATAGTAAGCCCCATCTTAGGTAGAGTTTTCCATGTGCTTTTTTTTTTTTTTTTTTTTGGTGGGAAGTGAATTTATTTTTTATTTATCAGAGTCAGTCTGAGTATAATTTACATGATGCAACTTTACTTGGATCAACTCACTTCACATATTAGAAGTAAAAATTCAAAAAGCCTCATACTCAGATTTGATTTCCTGGGTAACATAATAAGTATTTTGAGTTTTATGTGTATTTGTGCAATAAGAAAAGCTTCAAATTTTAGAATCGAGAACCAAATTATTAAAACTTGAAAACTGTCCCTAGGTTAGAAAGATTTCATTTTGGACAATGCAGTGAAACTTAAGTAATTATCCATGTTGTGTGTCTGTGCATTTGACAGTAGTGCCTTCAAAATATTTTGATATGCAACCTTTCTTCTTTCTCTTTGTGTTGTCAGACAACACGCCAGCTGTCAGATGGAGAAAAGCAGGAAAGTTTGGCATCGCTATTCCTGCCACCTTTACCACGGAGTCCCTATAAATAGCATAATAGGATAAACTCGCTGCGGAGGGAGAGCAGCAGGTGGCACTCGTTGTAGCAAGAGCTGAAGGTGTAAATGAATTTCAATGTCTTCATGACAGCAAACAACAATCAGATTACAGAGAATGAAGCTTTAGTTATGGGAGAGTCCAGTATTTCAAGAAAATGATAATGATGGTGATACTTTTCATTATCATGCAGCGTCCCCTTTGTAAGAGGCTTCAAAGAAGAAAGCAACCTGTTTTCACAAGAGCCAGTTTCCCCTCTTCTGTCTGGAGTCTCTCTGAACTCTGTCTATTAAGAAAGAGGAGGTGGCATCGATCTGAGCCAGGTGGTAGGTGGAGGGAATTGAGTGTGTTGTTGAAATGTTACTGTAAAATACATCTTGCTCTAATTACCAGAGAAGGAAGTCACCCTGGCCTCCCTCAGGAGTGTTCTTACTCCTTACCCTACTTCTCAGCTTGTCTGTTTCCTGCCCACTCTTTGCCGTTTCAAATTTGTCACGACTTCTGAGGCCCATCTTAAGTTATTTCTCCTTTCCTCTCTGCCCTGAGTGCTCCATGTTAAAGGAGGCTTCCTCTGACCACTGCACCACCAACAGAACCGCAGTACGTCACCTGGTTCAGCATCTGTATTCTCCTTCAGCTGTGGCTTACGCCCCGTGTTCATAGCTGCTTGGGAAAACAGGAGGTGACTCGGCCTGCAGTGGGCTCGCACAGCCTCCAGCATGTGTCTAGATCCACAGCAGTCACCCGGTGCTTTAATTCCAATCAGCCCAACCAGAACACCTTCCAGCCCCGCAGAGAGACAGTTGACGGTAGAAGTCGTGGCCCCTCTCACCTTCTGCTGTCTTCTCTTGCCTCCTGCCGCGCTCTCTGGCTTCTCAGCTCCCAGCCCTGGCCCTTCTTGCACCTCTGGCCCTGCACTTGCCCCTCAGGCTCGGTTTGAGGTTCAGATCCCTCAGTTTGGTCAGATCCACTCTCCCCCGCTGTGCTGTATTTGTAAGTCCCTCTGAGTCCTGGTCCCTCTTTCTCCAGCTTCCAAGATGAGGAATCAAACCGCAGATGCTCAGGTGTAAACATTTAACCTTATCTCTTGCTGCCAATCAAAAGCAAGGCAAGCTTTGTGTCAGCGCCAAATCTGGGCATGATCTGACCCCCATCTATTTCTCCAGCCTTGTTCTTGTGCTTCTCTCCCCTTCCCTCATGTCGTTCTGGCCTTTCCGCCCCTTGAAACTTCAGGACCCTTGCACTGCCGTCCCCAGAAGGCTTCCCCTGCAGCTGGTCACATGTCTGGCTCCTGTTCCTCTTTTCAGGTCACGCCTACATTTAGGTCACCTTTCCTAAACTGACCTCATCCAATCACTCTCAACCCGTATTTACTGTCTTTACAGCATACATTATCACCTGTAATTACCTGGCCTATTTATTACTTTGTTTATGGCACCCCACTCCAGGATCCTTGGCGGGAAAGCCCCATGACAAGGAGCCTCTAGGGCTACAGTTGGTGGGGTCACAAAGAGTCAGAGACGACCGAGCACGCACGCACAGTATAGTGTGACGAGTGCAACTGCAGTTCCTCTGCTGCACCAGCTGTCTCTTGCCATTGGGAGAATAGACGCTCCTTGAGAGGAGGGATTTTATTTCTTCATCACTGAGAAGGCATTGAGTATGGAAAATGCTTCATCATAGTTGAATGGTTGCACATACATGGAAGGAGTGAAAACTTAGAAAAATAAAGTTCTTTATTGATCTCTGCTCTCTATTTTCTTTCACTCTAGAGACCAGGCCCTTTCTGTTGCTATGTATAGTTTGGCACCTAATTGAGAACTAAATTGTTAATGTCAGAGATGCCAAGTTGTCTTAGTAAACTGGGGCTGGATATCCATGTCAAGCCTTGATTAATTACCTGGTTTCCTCACATTTAAATAGAGAGTGACACCAGTTCTCATCGAGCATTTGCTGAATCTACCATGTGAACGAGACAGTGATGCCACCTTTACTAACTGTGTGGAGACTGAACTCCACCAACAGCTTTTTTTGCTTGGCCCTACTTAATGTTCGGATGGGGCTCTGCCCAGTTGTCCTGGTTGACGTATACACCAATGCAGAAGATCAAGTAACATTAATTACCTGTATTGCACAGACAAGCAATCCAAGGCTCAGTCACAAAGCTAAAAGATAACTTAAGCAATAAGAAGTAAATATACATTCTGGTTGTGAAAGCAGAATGTATCAAGTAACATTAATTACCTGTATTGCACAGACAAGCAATCCAAGGCTCAGTCACAAAGCTAAAAGATAACTTAAGCAATAAGAAGTAAATATACATTCTGGTTGTGAAAGCAGAATGTATCAAGTAACATTAATTACCTGTATTGCACAGACAAGCAATCCAAGGCTCAGTCACAAAGCTAAAAGATAACTTAAGCAATAAGAAGTAAATATACATTCTGGTTGTGAAAGCAGAATGTATCAAGTAACATTAATTACCTGTATTGCACAGACAAGCAATCCAAGGCTCAGTCACAAAGCTAAAAGATAACTTAAGCAATAAGAAGTAAATATACATTCTGGTTGTGAAAGCAGAATGTATCAAGTAACATTAATTACCTGTATTGCACAGACAAGCAATCCAAGGCTCAGTCACAAAGCTAAAAGATAACTTAAGCAATAAGAAGTAAATATACATTCTGGTTGTGAAAGCAGAATGTATCAAGTAACATTAATTACCTGTATTGCACAGACAAGCAATCCAAGGCTCAGTCACAAAGCTAAAAGATAACTTAAGCAATAAGAAGTAAATATACATTCTGGTTGTGAAAGCCGATTTTACATGATTCCCTTTATACCACTGTCTTTCTCTTGATTCTCTGCCCCATTTTTCCAGTTTCTTCCATTCCTTACAATCAGTCTACCTGAATGACATTTTCATGACCAACAAAAGGTGACTCCCATTCTAATCTATGGGGTCCTCCATGATTTCCCTTAATGAGCTTTCCCTTAGTGTTTCTGGGAAAGTGTTGGAGGCAGTCTCCTTTCTTCACTCTAGGGTGAGATCCGCAAGCATTTTTTTTTTTTTTTTTGTAAAGAGCTAGATGAGAATTTTAGACATGACATGAGATACAGTGAATTTCTGCATTTTTTCCAACAATTTAAAAATGTAAACGTATTCTCTGCTCCCAGGTAATTTGAAAACAGCCCACTTGGTCCTATAAAATATGTTTGATGACTTTTGCTCTTAGGGAAGAGCATAAATATTAGCTCTGGATTCATACTATGTTGAGTTTAGTATAGTATACTAGGTATGTAATATAACATATACAATGTATAATATACATATAATATAATAAACATGCATTTTATATGCACACACACTCAGATTTCCCAGGCAATGTCAGTCTCCTAAATTTGTTGACCTTGCCTTCTGCCACAAACACGCGTCTCTTTTTGGGGATGTATTTACTTCTACACTTATGTCCTGGCAGCCCTCTGAGATTCTTTAATATCATGGAAGGTTAGAAGCGTTAGCCATAGGAGAAATGCTCTCCCTGGGTTGTTGCTGGACCTGGCATAAGCTTTATCATGGTGTTCCCCACCTGATCTTTCTTTTTCACCTTCTCTCCTTAGAGGTCCAACAGGGCCTTTCTGCTCATTCTCCCAGCTCCTTTCTGGGACACATCACTTAACCAAATCGTCATTTGACTTAATTCCCAGATTTTTAGGAAACAATAAAACTTTGTCTTGAGAGTATTTCTGTACTGGTAAACTACTAAGGCAAACAGGATTGGAGCTGTCTAGAGTCATTTCTGTGTATGAGTTAAGGGCCTCATTTTTAATGGAAGGAAAAAGTAAGAGGTTTCAGAACTTCCAGACGATACCGGACTGAATTGTTGGCTCACGCCTTAAATCATTTTTGACTGTAACACAGTGACTTGACTTATTTCTATGAAAAGTTCTTCTTGGTGGGTTGTTTTTTTTTTTTCACTAATTTTTTACTAGAGTATAGTTTTGATTAATTTTTATTGGAGTATAGTTGATTTACAATGTTGTGTTGATTTCTGCTAACCCTAAAAAAAAAAAAAAAGATAAACTAATGCCCAGTGATTTTTAAGAGGACTTTACACACCATCCGGAAATAAAGCTACAAGGATCCCCCCACATGAGTCCAGAACGGAGCTGCATGCTAGCCATCAGGCCTGGTCCCAGGTACTTGATTTTACTGCCTCCTTCCCGGGATAGGGGTGATTACACTTCTTGCTACCTTGCAGTTAGATGAGGTCTGTGACTTGCTTTGGGTGAGTCAATGTGAGAGGAAATGACATGTATCTCTTTCAGTGGAAATATCTAGTTGCCAGAAGACAATTAAGTGCTTCTGTTTCCCCCGAGCTTCAGGGAATGTGGGAGCACTGCTGAGATGAAACTTCCATCCACTAGGATATGGTAAGCAGAGTCCTCTCATCAAGCCATACAGAAAAAATGTGGTGTGACAGAGAAATAGACCTCTGTGCTTATAAGTCACTGAGATTTGAGGCTTTATTGTTACTGCAGCATGACCCAGCCCATCTTGACTGCTATAATCTGGCTAGCCCAGATGCTTCAGAGTTGAATAAGAAAAAAATATCTCTTAAGCTGCTTGTTTGGAAGAATCACTGTTAATAGTGGTTTCCAGGTAGACAATTTCTAAAGACAGCTGTGCCATGCACCACCCTTGTTGAGCTGGAGCTATGGGCAGTTGTATGTCTTTGAATAGGATACCAAAGGCCAAACCTCTATCACAAAAAGGGAAGAACATGCCCTGGCAAAAAAATAAATAATCCAGATACTGGGAGTGAATGCCATTGCATTTTATTCTGCAAAAACTTACAGAGTGCATCTGTATGCAGGGCACCATTAGAACTTCAGACTGTTTGACCAGGCAGTTTCTGAAAGAAGAATTGTAAATATTCTCTATGTTTTTTTCTTGTTTTCTTTGTGGTCAAGAAATCTGTTCTGAGGACATATAAATAGCAGCTGTTGTATCTCTGTGTAGATAATTTACAAGTGTGTTCTCTAAAAAGGGAGACACTGATGAGAGTAGAATCCCGTGGCTGAACCCTGGAGGGGACCGCCGTCTCCTTTGTTGTGTGCATGGGGCGGCTGGTCCCTTCAGTTTGCTGAACTTGATCAGAAGAAGCCCCTGGCTACTCACATGACTTGGGTTTGTTTTGACCTCCTTGGATTGAAACTTATTGCTAGTTTAGTAGGCCCTCTCTGCCAGCATGAGCAGGTAATGTGAAAAATCAAAACTGACAGCACATTTAAATCAAACCCTTATGCCAGATTGTGTGTCTGTACGTCTCAGGGAACAATTTAAATCCTTAGATGGAAAAGCAAACAGCTCTACTGCAATTGCTGGAGGGTGTGTATTGAAGGGAGAACTTACTAACCACTGAGAACCTGGGGCCAGGCAGACCAGCTTTAGATTGCAAGAAGGGACAGTTAGCCACTGACCATTCAAGAAACCTGGAAGAGCCACAACATATTCAGGGAGCTGTGCTTATTTTGTCCTCCCCACACTTGCAGCCATTTCAGAATCTCCTGCCCTAAACAACATCACGAAAGCATCATCCTTTTCTCCTCTTACTGCAAAATAACCAGATTTATTCAATACTATCTTTTGTGAATCGCCACAAGACTATCATTTTGTTAGGTAATGAAAGAAAGGTCAAACTCATGCACAAGTCGTCTCTTCAGCCCAGATGTTTGTGATATAACCTGGGACTGAGTTCCCTCTGTCTGCAGGTCTTCTGTAGTTGTGTTTTACCACTGTATGAATATAGAGACGAAACTTTGAAAGTTTTGAAGCATAAATATTTCTGTGTGGGACAGGAGAGTAGAAATGTGGCAAAGAAGGCAAATCAGAGGCTATTCTGAGGAAGAGGAAAGAATAAAAGTGTCTATGTTGGCAGAACATTCAGTATTCACCTTTTATGTCCAAAATCATTACAGGAGCCAATACCAGATATTACAAACGGAGAATCTCTTTTTTGTTAACGTAAAGAGGCAAGGAAGTAGCACTTCCTTTAGTCATATGAGTTCATGGTTAACATGCTCAGAATTGAGGAGACATTCAATTTTGAACACCTTTGCTTCATGAGGTGGGATTAGAGGAGTGTGTTGCTTCATGTGTAAAGCTTTGTCCGGGTCCCGTCTGTGGATTTCAGCTAGTGCAGCCGATGGGCCCCAGTCAGCTCAGAGCTGGTATGTCCCCTGACCTCTGGTTCTACCGTGGCTGCAGCAACCAGTTCTCATGGGCTTTAAAGCAGGCTTGCAGAGGCACAAGTAGACAGCGTCTTGCTTGGTTGCACGCCACCTACCTCCCGGGTTTGAGGTAGGGATTCTCTGGCCCTGTGGCACAGGGTGACTGTCAGAGCTGCTTGGCAGTTACCGCTTGGGGGTCTGAGAGTTAATGCACCTTAGGGTCAGCCTTGGCCAGTGGGAGCTGAGAGTCAGGGATACATACTTCCCCTTCTCACCCCTAGTGGGACACTTCCAAAGGCACATTTCAGAAGGCTTCGCAGAAGGTCCTTGGGGGTCAGATATCACAGTGCCCATGGTGGAGGCCACTCTGATAGCACATCTTTGCATTCGCCTCCCCCATTCCCTGGCTCCACCTCCCAGCCCCTCACTCCTGCCCCAGATACCCATTTGCCAAAGAAACCGCATGCATACAAAGTTTGTCTCAAGATATCTTTTAAGGAAACCTATCCTAGGATACATTTCTATTCGTAGGCCTCTCCCGCCTTCTGCAGAAGTGTACCATTTTAGACTAAATTCAGTCTGACTGCTGTCGGGACATTATTAGTGAATATGAAAGAGCCCCTCACTTTTCCATTTCTAATATGGTTTTAGCACCAGGGGCCAGTGGACTGAAATGATCCCATTAAAATGGTCAGTGACCTATTTTTCCCTTTTGATATAGGAGAGGTTCTTTTAACGTGTGTTTCTAGTTCACTGTATTGCTCCTCTGTGAACCTCGTTATAAAGCCTCGACCTTATGAAAGAAATTAAAGTATAGGGCCATTTCTTGATATTCTCCTCCATTATCTGTATGCTTTTGATCTTTGTAAAGTATAAACAGTCTGGGGAGGGTGCTGACGAGGACAGCACCATAGCCTTGATCCCCACATGAGCTGATTAGACTTGCATGGCAGAAAACCACCACCCAGTCTGAAATTGCATTCTGAATTCTGGTGGACCGTGGTCTAAGCGTTTGTTTTAGGTCTCTTCGTAATCCTGGGTGGCAGATGACAACACACATTTCACTCTCCCTCCTGAACACTGCATGCAAGTGCCTGTGATTCGGACGTGTAGTGTTGCCTGTCAGGAGGACACATTTATGTAATGGGGCATGTTCAATTGAGGGCTTCCCAGATGGTGCAGTGGTAAAGAATCTTCCTGCAATGCAGGAGACACAAGAGACATGGGTTCGATCCCTGGGTTGGGAGGATACCTTGGAGAATGAAATGGCAACCCACTCCAGAATTCTTGCGTGGAAAATTCCATAGACAGAGGAGCCTGGCGGGCTACAGTCCATGGGGTCACAAAGAGTCGGACACGACTGAGCACAGACACATGTTTAGCTGGCTGAGCAGGGCCCAGAGGAGACTCCTGTAGGCAGAGCCCTTCCGTGGTCAGGTGCCCACGAGTGGCAGGGATTAAGCTCTCCACACTGCCTGATTCCTCTGCTGCATCAGTAGGGTCGGTTCCCTGCTAAGATGGCACAGCCACCTAGACACCCACGTGTGTGTGTGTGTAAGGGCATGGAGACCAAGCTGAGGGAACTGGAGTCCACTACACTGCTGAAAGCTCTAAAACCCACGAGCTCAGGGTGTACTGACTGTGGCGCTTTTCCCCCTCACCCCAGATGAGCTGATGCTACGGCCATATTTCTAGTGGCAACGACTCATTTGGCAACTCGGGAAGCTGCCGTTGTCCCTGAATTTCAGAGAATGCCCATCGGCCCCGCAGGATGTCTGCAGCTTGGCAGAGACCTTGTTAAACATGGAATCGATTCTATAGGGCAAAGTATGTTTGTTTTTAATCTTGTGGTCCAGAATGTGGGGTGTTCTTTCTTGGAGGAGAGATTTGTACAACATAAAGTTAACCGTTTTAAGGTGTACAAGCAGTGGCACGTGGTACACTCCCAGTGATGTAGGACCACCATCTCTGTCTAGTTCAGAATACTTTCATCTCCCAAATGAGACCGCACAGGGGAGTAGTAATGTCGTTTTAATGTCTGACAATGTCGATGATCGCCTTTTTGTGAGGAGGGGAAAAAAATCCAAGAACAAATATGCTTGTTAATTTTATTCTATTTTAAAATAGCATATTCTTTTGGGCTCCTTCAAATTTATAAAGGAAATATATTTTCAGCACACACACACACAAAAAAAGTCATGAAAATCAGAAGTACCACCGGACACATAGCAAAGTACATACAAGGCCAGTTTGAAAAAAATAATCTCAAAATCTGTGTCTGGGTGGAGGTGTGGACCTGTGAAAGAATTTGCACGATGACCGTTTGTCAAGCCACTGTGTGATTTTTCTGAGTCTTTTCTAGTGTATGTGAGGGTGGGTTAGGATCAGGTCAGACCCGAGGCAAAAATCTGAGCCCTGCAACTTTCTCGCTGTGTGACCTCGAATAAGACGGGTGAAATTTTTCTGAGGCTTGGCTTTCCTGCCTGTAAAATGGGGTTAATAACCTGCTTCATGAGGCTACCTTGAAAAGGAAATGCCTTGCACACGGTGTGAGGGCTTAATAAATGGCAGTCTTTAAAGAAGCAAGAAGGACAAAACCAGGCAGAGAGGCAGATGTGTGGGGGCCACTCGGCCCAGACCCCAGGCTAGCGCCCTTCCCGGTCGCTTCATCTTCACAGCAGCTTTGATTTAAGCTCACGCCTCCACAAACAGTCAGACTCCCACATACCGAAGCTGGAATGCCAGACATCTACTGCTGGGCACTGTCATCTACTGCCAGAGCCCGTCACCCAGTTCAAAGCACCATGACCCTGGGTAGCGAGTGATGCTGTGGTGCGCCAGCCCCGGGGGGATGATCAGAAGGCGCCGGGGGGTGCAGCCGGGTTCTGTGCTCTGTGCCCGGCTGACTCCGTCAGTTGCAGGGAAGGCTTTGGAACCAGCACCTTCCAAGGCTGTACGTGCCACTCTTTGACAGGCAGGGCCCTGGCTGCCCGGGGGTAGCGGCTGTCTAATTCATGTAGCTGAGAGGAGGCTCACATCCCAGGTTCCCAAGAGCAGGTTTTGTGCAGGGCCTGCGTGCCCCATCTTCTGTGGTCCATTTATGGAATGAAATGTAGAATCCCACTACTTCTGCCTGGGTGATGTGTCCCGCCCCTTCAGTTTGTAATGCATTTAGCAAATTGTCAAACACCTGTGTGTTAGATACCTTTCAAGGTGTCGACATCTGGAAGTCAGAAGATGTGGTCCTGGCCTTCCAGGGAGTCCTTGTCTGGAATAGCCATTCCCCAGAATACCCTATGGATTTTGCCTCTTGCAAGGTGTTGTCCGTGGCCAGACAGGTCTGAGTAACTGTGTATAGGACGTGACTCTTAAAGAGTCCTCGCACACATTAGCATTTGAAACTTATGTCTCACAGTAAAAGCAAAAAGGAAATTAAGTCTAACTTGATGTTTGCCACTCTTGTCTAAACATGAAATCTTTTGCCACTTAACACTTATTAACATCTCTGGGAGCTGGTGTTCCCTGCTGGTCTGGAAGAAATCTGTCACAACCTTACAGAAGTTTTACAGAGACTGATACACAGAACTCTCCAAAGATTATCCTTCATATAGACGAAGCTCTATGGAGTGCCTTCAGGACCTTTGAGATCTGATTCCATTTCAGAAAGTTCTGAAGAGAGAAAGATTGCAAACTGCAGTGTTTCTCTCTCAAACCAGGCTCTGTGTGTCAGAGAGGCTAGCAGGTGTGTGTGTGTGTGTGTGTGCGCGCCATGGGGACCTGGATACTCACATCCCTCAGCTCCAGTCAGTCACTGTTGCTTGATGGGAATTCGGTCAGAACACTGAGAGCTTAAAGTTTCTCAGGAGAACATAGAAATCTGTATTGTTTAAATATGAAGTTTCACAGCATTAATTTATCTTCCAGTTTATTAAACATTGTGCTGCCCAAGCACAAAGAAAATGACAACAAAATTCTACAGCTGAATGCTATAGATGAGCGTCCAGGTTGTGACCTTGCTCTGGGGAGATGGGGTTGTGACCTATTTGCAAAGTAGTGAGAGGCATAAAACCGAAGCGTCTGTGAGGCAGACACCATGCTGACATAATTACATTGGTGACCAGACCCTCCATGCCCTGGTGGTTTTCCACATCCATCTGTTTTGCCTTGTCAGTCAGTGGCCTTGATATTAACTCAAATGATATTTCTTCCTCCCTGATGCAGTGTCTGCAACTATCTTCCAGGTTAGCACAGCCTCCTCCATTCTTGTTGCTGTTCTTTCTTTCCTCTCCAATGTTGGAAGCCACCAGGCCTTCATGTTTGACCCCAATTCCTTCTTTATTTGCACTCACTTCCTTAGAGATCTCATGTGGCCTCGTGGCATTCAGTGCCATCTCTATGCCAAGAACATGCGTATTTACCTTGCCAGCCCACTTCTCCTTTCTGAACTCCAGACTTGTAGGCCTGAGTCTCTTGTCCTCTCCAGTCTAGTAGCTCTTGAACCTGGCAGAGCCCAAGTGGACATCCTGGTCTCCCCAGCCCCCTAAATCTCCTCCTCACACAGCCTCCCCCTCTTGGTCAGGGTCTTGGCACTAGTTGCAGTGTGACCATGCAGTTAACTCTCTCACTTCCTTCAAATCTAATTTAATGTTCCCTTCTCCCTGAGTTAGATGTCATATCCCATCCTTGGTACCTCTGATTTTTCCCATCCTGATTTATCCTCTTCCAAAGCACTTCTAGTATACAACATATTCATATTTACTATGGTTTTTTTTTTTTCTTCAGCAGCTGCCTCATCATGCTAGAATGTAGATTTCACAAGGGTAGGAAAAGTTTTCTATTTTATTTATTTTTGTACCCTTAGATTCAATATCAGGCACACAGTAGATGCCCAATATATTCTTGTTGAATGAATAAATGTCAGTTGTCACTTGGCAAGAACTCAGGAGAAGATATATTTATAAAAGTTCAAGCTTGTCATTAAAGTTCAAGTGTTAATTATCTACTAATTATGTGGAACTGAAAACCACTGGTGTGGTTTGAACCACAAGCCATCTGAATATCTTCAAAATGTATTTGGTAGATTGAAAAACTATTATAGTAGAGGCATGTTTTAAGAAATAGTATATAAACTATACATGCATATATATGTATTATTTTAACAAAAAGTTTTCCTAATCAGGAATTTGACATCTTGTTCTATTGACCAGATATTGTAATGGAAATCTGACTGTTTAAGCATTCTACTAGCTTTCTACTAGGCTTCCAAATTTAAAAAAAAATTTTTTTAAAAAAGGTACTGCCGACTTCTCCCTCAATTGAATAGCTCATTTCCCAGTGTGTTGCTAATCTGCAGTTTTGCCCCAAAGATAGTATTTTTAAAACTTTCACACTGAGTTCCTTTGTGTATCAAAGACAAAGTTATTATCAAAATTATTACTCATGTTCTTTGTCATGCAAAAAAGCATAAGTAATGTTTTTAATAATGCAAAGCATTAAAAAGTGGATGGGCTGAATTCATTGTGTCTGTTTCTCACCCACTTTGGGAAAAAATTTTTTTTTCTGCACAAAGGTGTAACCCCTTGCTGCCCATATGAGTCTTTCCCCCTGTTTTTTGATACAGTTTTAACTGTGTATTTCATTTATAGATTCAGAACCAATGCTGCAACTTTTCAAGCTCCTTTTTTTTCAAGATGGAAAGGCTTTGAAAGAGGCTCACTGTGAGGAACAACTTTCTTTGGAAAGAATTGCTTTGGAAGAAAATAAATGTTAGGGATTTTTAAAAAATTTAGTTTGACTGGTACTCCTTTGTTCAAAATGGTTTAGTGGATAGGCCCATTGGACAGATGATGTTTTAGGAGTTAAAATTCCCATCAGGTTTGAGGTCTCTCATCACTGGCAACCTTGGAAATAGTCATGTGGTACATGGAGAGCAGTGCCTGGCCCAGATGTCCCTGTCCCGCTATCTGATGTCCAAGTGGACATCACTGAGGTCTTGGGTTCCCTGTTCACTGGGTCTCACAGAACATTTTTAAGCATGGTGGTCCATGTAGCTACCACCAGTCAATGTGAGTTGACATGTGAAATGATAATATTAAGTAGTAAGAAAATATTTTTAAAAGAGGCATGGTAACATCAAGTAAACTAACACTCATTAACTCTGGAGTCAGTGAGATGTTCCAGCTGCCTCTGCTGCTTTCTCATCACGTTTCTTAGAGTCTGAAGTGCAGGTTCCTGGACAGGCTTTTGACCAGTACCTGGTGGCTTTCTCTGCAATGTCTCAAATCTTCATAAAGGGCTTTGGGGCGAGAGACATGGTTGTAAGAGCTTCATCTGGGCTTATCACCCCAATGCACTTGGAACATCTTAGCTGCACGCGAGCTTCTCTGTTTCACATTCCTTAAATTACTTGAGTTACAGATATGGTATATTCTGAGTTTCCTTCAGTAGAACCAGGTAGCCTATAGCTTTCATTCGTTTTACGTATAGTAGTCTTCATTCTAGTTAAAAGTCCCAGCCTACAAAGCATTTCTATAAGAGAGGATAAGGAAAGGAGGCCGGGGAAGAGAATAGCTTCCCAGGGAGAGGAAAACACACCGTCACTTTCTGAAACCCCAAACCTGTAGTACTTCTCTGCAGCTAGAAGATACTGTTTATTTTTCCTTGTCATTTTCAGAGAAGAAATGTGAAAGGATCAAAAGAATGAGTTTGCCTGGATGTCAGTATGGTCTGATTAGGTTGCAATTAGCCTTTTTCTCTCTTCACTGAGAGACGCAGAGACCATCTGTGGAAATTATTTAAATCCGTGTGCCTTCCAGGGTGGTTGTTTTATTTGCCACTGCATTTATTGGATAGCCAGGGAGCTTGACAGCCATTCCAGACTTTTGCTGCAATAGCACTGGTGCTGCCTGTGGCCATTAGATTAACAAAAGGAAAAATTAATTTTCCTCCAGCTGCAAATTAACACCTTAGATTAATTAAAAAACAAATGCAATCAAGGCCCCTGGATTTTTCTCCGAAGGTCCTTTCTATGAGGCCTCAGGACTGCAGCGAGGCTTCTTAGCTCATAGGGAGGGGAGAGCTGAATGTTTCATCAGGACTCGTTTATAATGTAATTTGCCCAGTGTGAATAGAGTGGAAACCAGCAAGAGTCTGTAGCCTCTCTTGCTCCAGGATCGTCAAAGCTGGGGTTTCTCTTCTGTTTTGAATAAGTGGAGGGAAGTAACGTGTGGCTCTACGTGATGCCTTCTGAAGTTAGGTTGCTTCTGACCCAGGCACCCCGTTTCTATCCTTGTGACCTTGGGCAGGCTCCGTCATCTCTTAGAAACTTGGTTGCCTCATCCACAAAACGGGAAATAAGGAATGAACTCACAAGCCACAAAAGCCTTAGTTCATAAGAGGTGCTCCTTAGACAGTGGTCATTCCGGGCAGCATCTTTATGGAGGAAGATGAATGGTTAGAGGTACCTTGGCATTTAGTAATAGTCACTGATCTTACACGCATAGCCGATATTGGCAGAATTAGCCATTAAAAAAACCCACAACTATCCACTGTTACTTGGTCTTGGGGACTAATACTCGTATTCTAAGATACTTGTTTAAATTAGGCTTTTGCAGAATATAATTTCATTTGGAGGGACTTGATTTGACAAAGGGCATATCAAACTCCAGTAAATGATGTAACAGCAAATTCCTTCCTGTGCATTTGACTTATTAATTTTTTTTCACTTTGAAGATCACCTCTATGCTTTAGAAATGCTGTTTCTTTTTGAATTCCTCTAGGATTTTCTTCTCTACTCTTCTGCATGGTGTTTAGAACTTTTTCACTGTCTCAATCCAGTCAGCTCTTCGTATTTCAGCCCATAGACCACCCTGAAATATACCCTAGTCACACTGAAGTTCTTGCCATTTTTAAAACTATCATGAATTTTCATACTCTCTGCTTTGGCTCTTAACAGTTCTCCTGTCTTTAAACTTTTCTCCTTTCTTAATCTGGAAAACTCCTCTTTTTTTTCAGGCCCATCTCATATCTTTCTCTCTTCTTCTTTCAAGCTTTAATCTTATTTCACATCCTGGTCCCATCCTTCTTTGTAGTAATAGTTCATTTATCCTTACTTTATATTGCCTTTTAATTTTGTATGTGTTGATAACAATACCATCAAAGTGTTACCAATTTATGTCACAATGGTTTCCTACAATTTCTAGAACACTGCACTGCATCCGGCACTGTGTGAAGAATGCACTCATCTGATCTCTTCTGAGCTTTAATATAGCTTAATGAGGTGAAAACTATGATTTTCTGCCTTTGGAAAATGAGGAAATTGAGCCTCAGATGTGGTTGGTACAGCCCCCTAGCCAGTGCATGGGAGAAGAAAAGCTAGAATATGGACCCATCTGTCTTTAAAGTCCATCTTCCAAAACACATGCTGTCCTTCCCAGCTGTTTCCAGGACAAATTCCATTTTATTATAATTTATGCACATGTCTGTCTCTCCTTCTTTAAACTGTAAGTCCTCTGAGGTCCAGGAGCATGGCCCATTTGTCATCCTATTTCCCACAACTAGCAAGGAGTCTGCTGCCTGGTGGGGCCCAGATTGTGTTGGAAGAACTGGATCCATGCAGGCAGGGGCTGGCAAAGACAAGAGTTGAGGACAATGGCCCCCTACTCCCTGCAATATGACACAGTCCCATAAATGACATTAGTTTGTGTGCCCCTCAGACAATGACAGATGACTCTCAGTCTCCTTGAGCACATTAAGCCGCGATTCCATTCTGTGAGCTCAGCTCTCCAGCCTTCTAAATTAGAGTGGTGAGCACAGTTTCGCTGCTCCAGTCACGTTTTGCTGCAGCAGATTTCATTCAACCTCCTGACACCAATTTGTGTGATATTTCAGCATTTAGCCCACAGACGGAGAAAATGGTATTCCCGCCTGTGTCCTCTAGGCAGACAGCCCACTTGCAGGCTTGGCCGTGTGATTTGCGCTTCCCCAGTCTAGTTGACACCATTGAAATTCTCCTCCTAAAATTTGCTCATTAAACTCTCCCATGATCCATCACTGTGAAACTGATTATCACAGTGTTGTCTTTTGCCATTATTAATCTTTGGAGATTGATGCTCTCTGGTGCTTCTGACTGACTCACATGATTTTAGCTATTAATCTTTATCTCAATCAAATTATTTACTGTTTTAACTTGGAAGGTCTTGCTGCCTCTGGGGTTGAATCTTATCGGCTCTGATGGCTTCACAGTGAAAGCTGTTTTTAAAAAAAATCCCACAAACTTTTAGGTTCACAAAACCTACCCTCAAGAATCCCTGGATGATGTTGTTATTTCCTTGAGCCCCTTTCCAAAAGCTGTATATTCTCCCCCATTTTATCTTTCCTCTTCTGTCATAAGGCCGATTAAGTGTGGTATCAGAGAAATGACCCTCAACAACCCTTCAGTCAGATGTCTGATTCATAGGAGGCCGCTGTGGTGGACATAGCTCCTTGCAGAGCTCCTACTGCAGGGAGCATGACCAACTGAGGATCCCGCTTGCTGCCATTTGAGAGTCACCCTGGGTTCCTAACAAGACGACTCCCCCTACAGACTGCTTCTGGCTAATAACTGAAAGTGTTGGGGACCCTAAGGCAGACCGATTCCTGGGAGAAGAAACAGTTGTCTACCAGTTTTGGCTCTAAGACTCCCCAGGGTCTTTGCTGAACCTGCTTTAGGTTGCAGGACCTCCTCTGTGTCTCTAGTTCACTTGGGGTCAGACTGCAGTGTGATCTGATGGCTCTCCATACTGTCCCAGCTTCCTCTCAAAGACCTAGAGTAACCCAACTCACTTTCTACTTCTGTCCAGATAAAGACCTGGCCACACTTGGAGAATTTAACTTTAAAGGATAATTATATTGGGCAGATGAGAGAAATAGGCAAATCAGAAACTAGTATTCCCTGAAGGAGAAAACTGAACTAGTAAAATTATTAATGCCATGAAATTGAAATAGCTGGTTTCTAAGATAGGGCATGTGGAATTTGTTATTTCAAGGACTCATAGTGCCTAATTAACCTAATTAAGATTCAAAATATTCACTAAGATGTATTCACATATTTCTCAAACAATTGAAAGTCAAAGGTAGGGAAAAGATAGGACAAATCAGAGACAGTGAGCTTCTATAGTCTGAATCATCCTACAGATAATAATGTGTTTTTGATTCTGTAACTGGAATGTGAGCGATTGTTTTTAATATATGTAGACTAGTTTCAGACTTATGCAATAAGTCTCTTTATGGAGACATAAAGAGATGGAGATGGTAGTCATTAAGAAGACTTAAGTTTCTGGAAACAGAAAACAATCCCAATTAATGATTTTTTAAACAATGTATTTCTAGGAGAGAGGATGTTTTTTCTTTCTCCTCCCCACTTTTTCTGCATCTGTAACTGGAATGTGAGCGATTGTTTTTAATATATGTAGACTAGTTTCAGACTTATGCAATAAGTCTCTTTATGGAGACATAAAGAGATGGAGATGGTAGTCATTAAGAAGACTTAAGTTTCTGGAAACAGAAAACAATCCCAATTAATGATTTTTTAAACAATGTATTTCTAGGAGAGAGGATGTTTTTTCTTTCTCCTCCCCACTTTTTCTGCTAAATTAACTGAACTATATAGGTGCATGTTTTCAAAAATTGTTTGGGTTTGAAACTAAAAAAAAAAAAAATTATTGGAAATGTGAGTAAGCAGTGAAAAGCTGACTAAAAGACTAATAGTACTCTTAGTGATGGCTTAGGTATATAATTCTTGGAGTTTATAAAACACTTCAACAGACTTGTCAAGTTTACCTTGCTCTGTATGATCCCACCTTCCCTAGTGCCTTCATACCAGAAAATATAGCAACGGATGAGGGAATGGAGGCTCAGAGTAGTTGAATCCCTCTCAGAATCAGACAGCTACAGGCTGTGCTGACTCTGGACGGACCCTGCGGTGATGAGCACCACTCTGCCCCTTGCTGTGACCTTCCCAGGGCGAAGTGGGGCGAGCACAGGTTGTAGATCCGGACAGATCTTGGCTGTGGGATTTGGGGAAACTGACGACTCTCGGAACCTCAGTCTCCTCATCTTTTCTATCTCTTCTTGAGCATGTAAGAATGGCAGGTAGCAAAATCACAGTGGAGAGAAATCAGAAAAGCAGGTCATTTGACTGCTGTTATAAACCGATAAGAAGTTGATTTCAAATGGGATTCCCTGGTGGCTCAGACAAAAAGCATCTGCCCACAATGCCGGAGACCTGGGTTCGATGCCTGGGTCAGGAAAATCCCCTTAAATCTCATGGACAGAGGAACCTGGTGGGCTACAGTCCATGGGGTCTCAAGAGTTGGACACGACTGAGCGACTTCACTTTCACTCTAAATTCCTTCCCAGTGAGTAGATTGCCTTGGCGTCTTTTAAAGAGACATATAACATCCTTAGTGAACATCCATTCTATAAATATTTATGGGACAACTTCTCTATGATAAGCACTGGACTCAATGTTGTGGATAAACAGATAAATTAGATGCTGCCAGACTGTCTCCCTTAATCATTTGGGGGGAAGGCTTGTTAAAAATGCAGATTCAGATTCTGCTCTGCCTCGTGGGTTGTGCAGGCACTGACCACCAGCACCAGAAGCACTGCTGAGTTTTGGAGCATTCTCTGAGAAGTTCCTGCTAAGTTGTCAGGGTTTTTCCCCTCCCCTCTTTCCCTCTCCCAGCTTGAGTGAAGATGTGGATCTGTATACACTGAGACCCTAGGCATCAAGCCCTGAGCCTTTGGAGTGGGAGCACCGATTCCAAGACCCTACACTACCAGAGAACTAACCCCAGTTCAGTTCAGGTCAGTCGCTCAGTCATGTCCGACTCTTTGTGACCCCATGGACTGCAGCACACCAGGCCTCCCTGCCCAACACCAACTCCCAGAGCCTACCCAAACCCGTGTGCATTGAGTCAGTGATGCCATCCAACCATCTCATCCTCTGTCGTCCCCTTCTCCTCCCGCCTTCAGTCTTTCCCAGCATCAGGGTCTTTCCAAATGAGTCAGCTCTTTGCATCAGGTGGCCAAAGTATTAGAGTTTCAGCTTCAACATCAGTCCTTCCAATGAATACCCAGGACTGATCTTTAGGATGGACTGGTTGGATCTCCTGCAGTCCAAGGGAGTCAAGAGTCTTCTCCGACACTACAGTTCAAAGGCATCAGTTTTTCGGCACTCAGCCTTCTTCAGAGTCCAACTCTCACATCCATACATGACTACTGGAAAAACCATAGCCTTGACTAGACAGACCTTTGTTGGCAAAGTACTATCTCTGTTTTTTAATATGCTATCTAGGTTGGTCATAACTTTCCTTCCAAGGAGTAAGCATCTTTTAATTTCATGGCTAAGATGCTATGACTTTACTTTCCTGAATGTTGAGCTTTAAGCCAACTTTTTCACTCTCCTCTTTCATTTTCATCAAGAGGCTCTTTAGTTCTTCTTCGCTTTCTGCCATATGGGTGGTGTCATCTGCATATTTGAGGTTATTGATATTTCTCTTGGCAATTTTGATTCCAGCTTGTGCTTCATCCAGTCTGGCATTTCTCATGATGTACTCTGCATAGAAGTTATAAGCCGGGTGAAAATATACAGCTTTGACTTACTCCTTTTCCTATTTGGAACCAGTCTGTTGTTCCATGTCCAGTTCTAACTGTTGCTTCCTGACCTGCATATAGGAATCTCAAGAGGCAGGTCAGGTGGTCTGGTATTCCTATCTCTTGAAGAATTTTCCACAGTTTATAGTGATCCACACAGTCAAAGGCTTTGGCATAGTCAATAAAGAAGAGATGTTTTTCTGGAACTCTCTTGCTTTTTCCATGATCCAGCAGATGTTGGCAATTTGATCTCTGGTTCCTCTGCCTTTTCTAAAACCAGCTTGAACATCTGGAAGTTCATGGTTCACGTTTTGCTGAAGCCTGGCTTAGAGAATTTTGAGCATTACTTTACTAGTGTGTAAGATGAGTGCAATTGTGCAGTAGTTTGAGCATTCTTTTGCATTGCCTTTCTTTGGAATTGAAATGAAAATTGACCTTTTCCAGTCCTGTGGCCACTGCTGAGTTTTCCAAATTTGTTGGTGTATTGAGTGCAGCACTTTCACAGCATCATCTTTCAGGATTTGAAATAGCTCCACTGGAAGTCCATCACCTCCACTAGCTTTCTTTGTAGTGATGCTTCCTACGGCCCACTTGACTTCACATTCCAGGATGTCTGGCTCTAGGTGAGTGATCACACCATCATTATTAACTGGGTCATGAAGATCTTTTTTGTACAGTTCTTCTGTGTATTCTTGCCACCTCTTCTTAATGTCTTCTGCTTCTGTTAGGTCCATACCATTTCTGTCCTTTATCAAGCCCATCTTTGCATGAAATTTTCCCTTGGTATCTCTAATTTTCTTAAAGAGATCTCTAGTCTTTCCCATTCTGTTCTTTTCCTCTATTTCTTTGCATTGATCACTAAAGAAGGCTTTCTTATCTTTCCTTGCTATTCTTTGGAACTCTGCATTCAGATGCTTATATCTTTCCTTTTCTCCTTGGCTTTTCGCCTCTCTTCTTTTCACAGCTATTTGTAAGGCCTCGCCAGACAGCCATTTTGCTTTTTTGCATTTATTTTCCATGGGAATGGTCTTGATCCCTGTCTCCTGTACAATGTCATGAACCTCATTCCATAGTTCATCAGGCACTCTATCTATCAGATCTAGGCCCTTATATCTATTTCTCACTTCCACTGTATAATCATAAGGGATTTGATTTAGGTCATACCTGAATGGTCTAGCAGTTTTCCCTGCTTTCATTTATGATTAAAATTCTTCCAAAAATGGGCATAGAAGGAACCTACGTCAACATAGTAAAGGCCATATATGATAAGCTACAGCAAACATTATTCTCGGTGGTGAAACACTGAAAGCATTCCCCCTAAGATCAGGAACAAGACAAGTGTGAATGCTTTTGCCACTATTATTCAACATAGTTCTGGAAGTCCTAGCTACAGCAGTCAGAGAAGAAAAAGAAATAAAAGGAATCCAGATCAGAAAAGAATTAAAGCTCTCACTGTTTGCAGATGATATGATACAATACATAGAAAATCCTAAAGATAGTATCAGAAATTACTAGAGTTAATCAGTGAATTTTACAAAGTTGCAGATACAAAATCAATAGGCAGAAATAACTTGCATTTCTATATACTAACAATGAAAAATCAGATAAATTAAGGATCCATCCCATTCACCACTGTAACAAAAAGAATTAAATATATAAGACACTAATGAAAGAAATCAATGATGACATAAACAGATAGATATTCCATGTTCCTGGGTAGGAAGAATCAATATTGTGAAAATGACTATACTACTAAATGCAATCTACAGGTTCAATGATATTCCTTTCAAATTATCAATTAACAATGACATTTTCCACAGAACTAGAACAAAAAAATTCACAATTCATATGGAAACACAAAATACCCTGAATAACCAAAGGAGTCTTGAGAAAGAAGAAGGGAGCTGGAGGAATCAACCTTTCTGACTTTAGATTATGCTACAAAGCTATAGTCATCAAGACAGTATGGTACTGGCCCAAATACAGAAATATAGACCAATGAAACAAGATAGAAAGCCCAGAAATAAACTCATGCACCAATGGGTATCTTATTTTTGACAAAGGNAATCATAAGGGATTTGATTTAGGTCATACCTGAATGGTCTAGCAGTTTTCCCTGCTTTCATTTATGATTAAAATTCTTCCAAAAATGGGCATAGAAGGAACCTACGTCAACATAGTAAAGGCCATATATGATAAGCTACAGCAAACATTATTCTCGGTGGTGAAACACTGAAAGCATTCCCCCTAAGATCAGGAACAAGACAAGTGTGAATGCTTTTGCCACTATTATTCAACATAGTTCTGGAAGTCCTAGCTACAGCAGTCAGAGAAGAAAAAGAAATAAAAGGAATCCAGATCAGAAAAGAATTAAAGCTCTCACTGTTTGCAGATGATATGATACAATAAGTAGAAAATCCTAAAGATAGTATCAGAAATTACTAGAGTTAATCAGTGAATTTTACAAAGTTGCAGATACAAAATCAATAGGCAGAAATAACTTGCATTTCTATATACTAACAATGAAAAATCAGATAAATTAAGGATCCATCCCATTCACCACTGTAACAAAAAGCATTAAATATATAAGACACTAATGAAAGAAATCAATGATGACATAAACAGATAGATATTCCATGTTCCTGGGTAGGAAGAATCAATATTGTGAAAATGACTATACTACTAAATGCAATCTACAGGTTCAATGATATTCCTTTCAAATTATCAATTAACAATGACATTTTCCACAGAACTAGAACAAAAAAATTCACAATTCATATGGAAACACAAAATACCCTGAATAACCAAAGGAGTCTTGAGAAAGAAGAAGGGAGCTGGAGGAATCAACCTTTCTGACTTTAGATTATGCTACAAAGCTATAGTCATCAAGACAGTATGGTACTGGCCCAAATACAGAAATATAGACCAATGAAACAAGATAGAAAGCCCAGAAATAAACTCATGCACCAATGGGTATCTTATTTTTGACAAAGGCAAGAATATACAATGAGGCAAAGACAGCCTCCCAGTTCAAAAGCACCATAGCATCTAATCCATTTTCCCCAGTTAGTTACTTATGTTAATTATTAATAACTAAACAAATTATAATATTTGAGATATATGGCCATGAAATAGGAGGAGGGAACTAACTCAACATAAAAGGAAGAAAAAAAGACCACATTCCATACATGTATGAGTTATGTTCTCCCCCTGCTTTGCTTGCGGGGGACTAGTGGAAAGAAAGGTTGATCTGGTGAATCCCTGGCTCAGGAGAAATGAAACAGAACTCAGTCCCCCAACAGCCAGTAATGCTTGCTCTCTGGCTCTGTTTCCTGATTGGTTGTTGGGTGGGATGGGCTCTGTGGGAGTGACATGCCCTTCCAGTGAACATGCAGTCTTGCAGAGAACCTAACTCATTGGCTGTAGAAGGTTTTTGTTGATGAGCAGTGTTTCTTGTCTAGAAAACCAAACGTGAGAGGAGCATTGAAACATGTATATTACCATAGGTGAAATAGATCGCCAGTCCAGGTTCAATGCATGAGACAGGGTGCTCAGGGCTGGTGCACTGAGATGACCCTGAGGGATGGGATGGGGAGGGAGGTGGGAGGGGGGTTCAGGATGGGGGACGCATGTACACGCATGGCTGATTCATGTCAATGTATGGCAAAACCACTATAATATTGTAAAGCAGTTAGCCTCCAATTAAATAATTAAAAAAAGATTCCAGAATGTTCAAAGTGAGTAAAATTCCAGATACATGTTGACCAGTTAAGCATATAGAAAGGGAATTTATTGTTTTTGCTGTTCAGTCACCCAGTCCTGTCTGATTTTGTGACCCCATGGACTGTAGGATGCAAGGCCTCCCTGTCCCTCACCAACTCCCAGAGTTTGTCCACGTTCATGTTCATTGCATTGATGATGCTGTCCAGCCATTTCATCCTCGGATGCCCCCTTTTCCTTCTGTCCTTAATCTTTCCCAGCATCAGGGACTTCTCCAATGAATTGTCTGTTCACATTAGAGGACAAAAATACTGGCGCTTCAGCATCAGTCTTTCCAGTGAATATTCAGGGTTGATCTCCCTTAAGATTGACTGGTTTGATCTCCTTGCTGCTGTCCAAGGGACTTTCAGGAGTCTCCCCCAGCATCACAGTTCAAAGGCATCAAATCTTTGGTGTTCTGCCTTNAGCATCAGTCTTTCCAGTGAATATTCAGGGTTGATCTCCCTTAAGATTGACTGGTTTGATCTCCTTGCTGCTGTCCAAGGGACTTTCAGGAGTCTCCCCCAGCATCACAGTTCAAAGGCATCAAATCTTTGGTGTTCTGCCTTCTTTATGGTTCAGTCCTCACAACTGTACGTGACCACTGGGAAGACCATATCATTGACAATATGGACCTTTATTGGCAGAGTAATGTCTCTGCTTTTCAACACACCGTCTAGATTTGTCATTACTTTCATGCCAAGAAACAATTGTCTTCTGATTTCATGGCTGCAGTCACCATACACAAAAGGAACTGAAGAAAGTACAAAAATCTCAGTTGTCTTCCAGAAAGTTTGGATGTCATGGGATTATTTATTCAGATCTATTTATGGAGTTTGTACTATATTTTAAGGATTGTGCTATTAATAATATCAGCATCATTTGGGTGTGGACTCTATTACTATTATTCTGCAGATAAGCCCAAATCAACTGTTAGGTAAGACCCTGGTATTCTTCCTCTTTCCTGTCAAAGCAGAAAGAAATGGTTTGACTAAGTGGAGTAGCGGCAGAGAATCAATTGAGCACTTCTCTGCATGAAGCCCACAGCTTCAAAGGTGGAACTCACTTCCTATCAGAGGAATGAAGTGTATATGAATCCAAGCTAAAAGCTTTCTGTCACATTGCCTTTTAACATTTCTTGCTACTTTTAGAAAAGGGGGAGAGAATCAGATTCGGTGATACCACTTCTAATGGAGTCTTTACCTTTGATGGTTTGTGAAGGAAAAAAATCATCGTATGTGCTCTCTAAGAAATGCTTTCTGTCTTACAATGTCGATTTGCTTTTTCCAGGCAGGCATAAGGATTCATATGTAGCACTGTGATCCTGGGGTCTGGAGCAGATGGACTGGTAGCTCCAAGGAGGTCATTAGGGGCAGCCTCCGCTCATGCACTGAAAATGTCTGGGGATGGTTTCCCTCTTGAGGGGGCCTGTGTCTGAATCAGGCCCTCTTAAGCCCTGGATTTGATCATGTTGTCATCCTTCTGCCTTCTTGCCTCTTTCAGGCAATACCTCGTTATGCTAAAGTCAGGCAGGGTCCTCGCTAATCGTCCTTACAGCTGGACTGATTCTCTCTCTAGCCATCCAGAGTCCTCCTGCCCCTACATTGAGTCCCTGGGAGAGTGGTCAACTTTACCTGTTTCCATATTCTTTTTCAAAGTTAACATTTAATACATTTATCAATATTAATTGCAAAATTATTGCAGGCTTTCTGAGTTTAGAAAACATAGGAAAGCACAAAGAAGAAAAATGCTTCTTCATCTTTCTATTGCAAATATTATGTATTTGAAATATATATCTGTTGTTGTTTAGTCACTATCACACCCTACTCTTTGCAAACCCGTGGACTACAGCACACCAGGCTCCCCTGTCCTTCATAGAAAACATAGGAAAGCACAAAGAAGAAAGATGCTTCTTCATCTTTCTATTGCAAATATTATGTATTTGAAATATATATCTGTTGTTGTTTAGTAACTGTCACACCCTACTCTTTGCAAACCCGTGGACTACAGCACACCAGGCTCCCCTGTCCTTCACTATCTCCTGGAGTTTGCTTAAAAAAAAGAAAAATATAATTTTTAGTTACTTTATGTTTCTTTATATATATGGAGTATATATATATATTTATATACTTTAGTAATATATAATTAAAAATATATAAAGAGAAAACACAAAGCAAAGAAATATAAAGTAAAAATATCATTAACTTTTTTTTTCTGAACACAGATCATATTGTATATAGCATGCTGTTATTACCTTTCACTCAACATTTTATTAGAATATTGCCTTGTCTTTAAATATTTTACAAGAGAAGATTAAAACTGAGTATTCTATAGGATTGATGTGCCAAAGCCTATTTAATCTAGGTCTATTATTAGATATTTGCAGGTTTTTTTCCCCCTGTTAACTTTGTGTACTATTCTGTATGAATGCAGAACTATACTTGCATTCAACTCTTCTTGAACGTCTGTGATATTTTTTTCTCCCAGGATAAAATCTTCAAAGTGGAATTTAGCTGTTTTTACCCATTTATTTTAAAAGTTTTAGGAGCTTACAGCATCCACTGTTGATCCAGGGGACCCTTGGATTAAATTGACCTGCACACTGCACATGGAGGTCTTAGTTGCTCCGTCCTGTCCGACTTTTTGTGACTCCACGGAGTGTACTCCACCATGCCCCTCTGTCCATGGAATTCCCCGGGTTAGAATACTGGAGTGGGATGCCATTTCCTTCTCCAGGGGATCTTCCCAACCCAGCAATCGACCCTGGTTCTCCTGCACTGGAGGCTGATCTTTATCATCTGAGCCATAGTACACTTGTAGTGGTTTATAATCTTTCTTAATTTTATAGGTCAAAATAAGTATCTGTTAGGAAATTTCTGTTTCTAAAATGTTTTAAAATTGTTGTTTTGATAACTATGCATTTTTAAGTGTTTTCCTATTAGATTGTTTTGTGTGTGTGTTTTCCTTTATTATTATTATTTCTACTTTATTTGTATTATTTTATGTATTGTCCACTGTAATTAAGATATCTTTTTATTATCTTGTGCTTAACATAATAGATAGTTGAAAGGCTTTTCTCTGACTTTTAACAATTAAGTTTTGATTTAATTTTTATGTGGCCAAGTATTTCTAAAATCTTTTTTCATGGTCTCTTCCTTTGGTTTCTGATTACCTCACACAGAAAGTGAGTAAATTAGAGGGAAGTATAAACTACACTCCCCCTTAGTTATTATAGGATTCAATTTTTTTTTTTTTACCTTGGAATTAACTTGGATATATAAGAGAAGTATATAATTCCTCCCACAAAAAATTAATCTAGCTACCATTTATGAAATATCTCAACTGATTTAAATGCCTCCTTTTCCCTATATTGATGATGTACATATTTTAAGATTTAATTAACTTGTATTTTTTTTCCCACCTGTCTACTCTTGGGTCAATGCAATAGTTTTAGTTATTATAACTTTTACATATATTTTAATAGTCAGCACTTTGCATTTCCTGGATTTTTCTTTCTTAATTTGGAAATTATCTCAATTTCTACTTTTCCATGTGAGTTTTCCCTTTTTAATTTTTTTAATTTTATTTTATTTTTAATTGGAGGATAAAGCTTTACAATATCATGACTGTCTGTGCCATATAACAACAAAGGTATAGGTATACATTTGTCCCCTCCCTTTTAAACCTCTCTCCCACCTCCATCTCCATCCCACTCCTCTAGGTTATCACAGAATTCTGGCTTTGGGTTCCCTATGTATATATATAACAAATTCCCACTGGCTATCTACTTTACATATGGTAATGTATATGTTTTAATGTTACTCTCTCAAATAATCCCACCTTCTTTCTCCCCTCCTCTGTCCAGAAGTCTGTTCTCTGCATCTCCACTGCTGCCTTGTAGATAGTTTCATCAGTATCATCTTTCTAGATTCCATATATATGCATTAATATACCATATTTGTGTTTCTCTTTCTGACTTAGTTCACTTTGTATAGTAGGCTCTAAGTTCATCCACCTCATTAGAACTGACTCAAATGTCTTTATTTTCATAGCTGAGTAATATTTCATTGTGATATATGTACCAAAGCTTCTTATCCATTTATCTGTTGATGGACATCTAGGTTGCTTCTGAGTTTCCCCTTTTGATTATGTAGAAGAACTTTTGTTGTGAATGTTTCTTGAGTACTTAAACTGACATTGTCAGCTTTCTCTCAGATTTTCCTCCTTCACTGCCTTATAAAAGGCTCCCACCTTAAACCACAAACCTCTATTGCAGGGGTCTCCAATCCCTGGGATGTGGAAAAATTGTCTTCCACAAAACTGGTACTTGGTGCCATAAAGGTTGGAGATCACAGTTCTATTGAGTGCTAGTTGACTCCAGACACCAGTAATGGTTATTAATCATTCTTACCCTTTTCTTTTACCCCTCCCCTTCTCTCTATTTGTATAATGACTGTCTCTCAAACTACACAGTTGAAAAACTCAGACTCTAGGGTAAGTTATAGTACTGTTTTTGTCTGCTGCTGCTGCTAAGTCACTTCAGCTGTGTCCGACTCTGTGTGACCCCATAGACGGCAGCCCACCAAGCTCCCCATCCCTGGGATTC
>SJYX01003066.1:0-15419 GCA_006410675.1 Oreotragus oreotragus | reverse complement strand
TGCCATTTCCTTCTCCAGGGGATCTTCCCGACCCAGGGATCGAACCCAGGTCTCCCGCATTGGAGGCAGACGCTTCAACCTCTGGGCTTCCCTGGTGGCTTCCACGGGGTCGCAAAGAGGCAGACACGACTGAGCGACTTCACCTCACCTCACCTCACCCTCAAGGGCTGTGTGACCTTGGTCAAGCCACTTAACCTCTCTGTGCTTGAGTTGGCTCATCTGTAAAATGAAGTTAGTTGCAGTGACTACCTCTTGGGATTGTTAAGGATTTTAAAGGAGCACATATTTATACAGCATTTAGAAGGTATGTAGTCTACAAATGATATGATGAAAAACTAAATTAATAAATATATGAAGCATGTATTGAGCTCTTAATGCTTTCCAGACCCTGAACCAATTGGGCTGTACATTATTATTCCTCAGAAGCCTGTAAGAGTCCTATGACTGCTTCCATTTCATAGATGAGGACAGTGAAGCTCAGAGGAAAATGTGTATTTGTTTAAGATAGTGCCAGCGGCAGAATTTACATACAGGCAATCAGATTTCAGAGCTCATGCCTTCAACTATGACCACCTACTAGAGATGAGAAGGAAGGAATTAAAGAGTTCTGATCCCAAACTAAGCATTCAATCCCTGACTTCAGATGCTATAAGTACAGTGGTTACGGGGTTTTCTTTTGGGGTGATGAGAAACTTTTGGAGCTAGATGGTGGCGATGGTTGTACAACATGGTGAGTGTACTGAATTGCCAATGACTCATTCATTTTAAAATGGTTAATTTTACATTGTATGTATTTTACCACAATAATACAAAAAGATTGGAGGTGCAAAGAGAAGCTGCTCCCACATGAAGAAGATATTAACTGTTAATCTTGTCATCAGCTACTGTAACCAGGATGCCCTGAGACAATGGTCTATCTTCTCCTTGAGGCTGGTGTCTCTTCTAGAAACAGGGATGCTCTTCGCTTTTATTAAAAAGACATTCAATGCAAATTCTGGGTGTAATGAAATCTCCCTGTGGCGAGCACATAACAACTGTCCCTCCCAAAAGCTGAGAGGCGTAATTGTATTTTCCTTCCTGATAATACAGTTCCTTGCATATTTTAAATCCTGAAAGTGAGAAAGTAGAAAAGCTTAGAGTCCAGGAGGGATTTTGTTTTCTATGAATAATAATTTTACAAGATTGAAGACACCAAAGTGGAATGAAATTAAGGGGGAATATTAAGAAATAAAGCATAATTTGTTTTTAATTTTTGTTTTTGCTGAAGTCTGTGTTGAGCCCATTGTCTGGTGGCTGAAAAAGAAAAATAGTGGTTTTAAAATTCTTCTTGGCTGCTTACTACCAAAGATTAGGAAAAGTTTAATCCTTTAGTGAAGAGAATAACAATTGACAGAATGTTGTGGGGTGCAAATATTAAACAGAACAAAATTGTTGACTGCTCAATTGATAGTAGTAAGGAGATTATTCAGGGTAGTCTAAGCTGGGTTGACTCCTCTTTAGGAACTAGTTTGTCTTATTTGTTATATTTATTATTTCTAACCCCAAACAGGGATATCAGACCGAGTCATAACATTTGTATCTGCAGCATGAATCATAGCATTGTCAGCGAGCCCTGTGTGCCTTAATTCTTTTGTTGGCCACGAAGATGAGGGAGAAGTCTCTGTCTCATTTAAAGGACTTCTCTCATTACAGACACCTGCTGTTGCTGCTGCTAAGTCACTTCAGTCGTGTCCGACTCTGTGTGACCCCATAGACAGCAGCCCACCAGGCTCCCCGGTCCCTGGGATTCTCCAGGCAAGAGCACTGGAGTGGGTTGCCAGTTCCTTCTCCAATGTATGAAAGTGAAAAGTGAAAGGGAAGTCGCTCAGTCGTGTACGACTCTTGGCGACCCCATGGACTGCAGCCCACCAGGCTCCTCTGTCCATGGGATTTTTCTGGGCAAGAGTACTGGGGTGGGGTGCCATTGCCTTCTCCGACACCTAGAGGCAGTTGAAAGAATTTTTATCTTGTGGGAAACCAATACACCAAATCAGATTCTGATATATCTGAAATGTGTGCTACTTGTGCTGGCGAACAAAAGAGGCCAAAATAATGGAACAGACTGTTGTTGCTACAGATGAAAGCCTGGCCATGGAGCCAAGGCTTGGCTAACACCTGACGAAATTCAGCACCGGCTCCTTACCGTTACCCTGCACGTTGTATTTAATTCCTTGTAATAACTCGCCAGAGGAAACTTATGGGGTAATCTGCCAGCTCCTCAGTTGTTTGGTTTCAGGGCATTATGTTCTGTACGTGGGAAACATGATACTGCTTCTGTTGAATCTGAAAAGGGTGGGCTGACAGGAGTTGTCAACTGGGCTGACTAAATTTTCCAAGGGATTTAGGATCACACTGCTCCATCCCATGGAGATCCTCAAGTTAGAATGACCATTTTCATATACTCCTTTTAAGATATGGTGTTGTTTATGATGTTTATTCTTACAACATTTGGTCAGTTCACTTTGCTAACGTTGGGCATGGAGGATATAGAAATGAAACATTTAATAATTCTTTTGAAGGAATTAAAATGGGATTCTTTAGAGATTTTTTGTTGCCACTGTTGTGGTCAGCCTCAGTAGACTTAGAAATGTAAACGCCTGAATTCTATCTGATAAAATCGATTTGCATTCTAAAGACAAGTAAGCAAGCAAACAACCCTGGCACTGCTCTTCTAAAGTCAGCATTACTGGTTTTTGTAGCATGTGAAAGAGAAAATGAAACCTGTACAGCAACAACAACAAAACAGCAAAATCCCCAACAACAACAAACCGAAAAAGCAAAGCTCCCTGGAAAGGTGAGCTACAGGGGGCAGTTTCTTGACAATGTCATGTGGCCTCCTCCCTCATATCTCCCTTTTCTAAAGCTTTATTTATTTCAGAAGCAAAGAAGCACAGTATATGGGGAAGTACAGAAGGGTTTCAGGCTGGATGTTGACAACTGTTTTATTTTATTTCACAGTTCTATGATTGGAAGATGAGATGGCAGATTCAGTGATCTAGCTGCTTGGATGGTCTTGGACTCAGATAAGTAAGTAACATTTCTTTATATTTACTGATGAGAAACCAAGAATCCAGTTATCCCAAAATTGGATAATGGAGACAACAAAATAGTCCATGCTAATGAGTTGTAAGTAAGTAAAACATACATGAGGAGCAAAGTTCTTTTTGGACTTAATTGGTTTCACTCATTCCCAGGATGATAAATGTTCTGCTTGTATGATAGTATTTTATGCCTTTGAAGGTCTGAATCATTGAACTTTACTAAGTGTTGCAAGATGCATTGTTTCTCAAAATTTCTTTGATGTAAGTGTGATCTGCATCTTGATTGTACGGTCTGGAATGGTTGCATTTGTCCAGGATGCCAATCTCTGTTGGAAACATGGTGTCATATTCGCTAGGCAACCATAAGTCATGCATTACTGGTATGAGGGTTTGTGGGTTTTCTTTAAATAGTAAGACATAACAGTAGCAGAGTGTTAACATAAACTTTTATTCCAGTTATTATGAATGGTATGTGTTACAATGTGAAGCGTGTCACCTCTTTTTCTGATTTCTGTTTTTGTAAATAATATTTGGTGTTACAGACTCTCTGGTGATCCCAGAGCATCTTGTCTATGTTAATGTGGAATGACATCTTGCTTATTTAAGGTAATATGGAAATGCCCAGAAGACAAAAATCTTACAAAATTTTAAAAGGTGTGGGAGGGTAGCAACATGTCTTTTCCAAGAAAATAGAACCATGCCCTGGGGCTAAACCTGGGTTTTCTTTTCTTGGGTTTGCTGATCTGGATTTTGTTATCTATACTTGGGAGATAAGAGGTTAGATCCTGGTCCTGAAGCAGCTGTTTAATTGTCTCTTGGATGGTGAAATGGATTTCTAAGAACCTGCCTTCCTATGTGTCTTAGGACCTTATTTGTCATCTGGGTATCTTGGACAGTTCTCCCCTTTGGGCCCTTCATATGATAAAGGGCTTCCCCAGTGGCTTAGAGAGTAAAGAATCTGCCTGCACTGCAGGAGACTTGAGTTCAATTCCTGGGTTGGGAAGATCCCCTAGAGAAGGAAATGGCAACCCACTCCAGTATTCTTGCTTGGAAAATCCCAGGGACAGAGGAGCCTGGTGGGCTACAGTCCATGGGGTCGCAAAGAGTGGGACAGGATGGAATGACTAACGCACATGATAAAAGTCCTTGAATTGCATGGTCTCAGGACCCTTACACTAACAAATTATAGAGGACTCCAAAGGGCTTCACTTAGGTATTAACTGTATTATACATTGAAAGTAAAAAATAATCATTTATATATCTACTTTAAAAATAACAGCAATAAACCCTTGATGTAGTAGCTAAATATTTTTATGAGCAATAGCTGTATTTTCTAAAACAAAATGAAATTAGTGAGAAGAGTGGTATTGTTTTATAGTTTTGCAAGCCTTTTTAATGTATAACTTTATAGAAGACAGATGGGGTCTCTTATCTGTTTCTGTATTCAGTGCATTGTGATACATTTGTTTTGGCTGAGGTGTAAATGTAATCTGGTCTCACACAGATGTGTAGCTATAAAAGAGATGGATATTTTGCTGTCCTCTTTTAGATCATTGTGGGTTTTCTTCTTTGATAATATACCCAAACTTGACAAGTGATAGTTTTTCTCAAGCTAGTTGTTGTGTGAAATCTGAAAACCGAAGAATTAGTTTTATGTTTTGTTATGTTACAATCTATTGATCTTGCTTGTACTTTGAGTAGGTCTTTTTTACCTATGAATGATTTTGTGACATCATTCATTGACTATTTGAAAAATATTAGTTCAGACCTTCCAACTGTTAGCACATTTCAATGTACAATATGAAAAAATTCATTAATATCACCATTTATCTTATAAAAAATCTTTATGTTTTGAGAATCACTTAAGCTCAGAGATACAAATATCTAACTTGTGCTTAGAAACTCACTTTTTGGCAATTTATACTGCAAAATGTTCAGTGGAAAATGACAGTTACATTTTCTTTAATTTAGAAAAAAAAAAAAAGTCTGCCAGATACTGAAGTGTCAGTACTATTGCTTGCCCACTGTTCTTGCAAATAAAAGTTGTCTTCCACACACACACACACACACACACACACACATGCACACACAGGTTGGGTCCACTCTCTGCTCAAATAGTCATTCAAATGCTTTTCCTTGGGATAACCATCCTACTTCAGTGGTAACAGCAGGGTTTAAAGAAACTTTCCTACTTTGTCATACATAATAATAAAAAGACATGTACTCTAGGGCCTGAATTTAATAGACTGATTTTTTTTTTTGAAAATGCCCTTATCAGGGATATTTTATTTTTTTATTATTACTTATTTATTTTTACTTTACAGTATTGTATTGGTTTTGCCATACACCAAGATGGATCCGCCACGGGTGCACACGTGTTCCCACTCCTGAGCCCCCCTCCCACCTCCCTCCCCATACCATCCCTCTGGGTCATCCCCGTGCACCAGCCCCGAGCATCCTGTATCCTGCCCCGAGGGCTTCCCTGGTGGCTCACTGGTAAAGAGTCTACCTGCTGATGCAGGAGACGCAGGTTCAGGCCCTGGGTGGGGAAGACCCCCTGGAGAAAGGGATATTTTAAAATGTAACTTCCTCCTCCTTGCTCTCCTCTTCGTCCTCCTACTTGTGTAAGTGCCCATTTGTGAGGGAGAAAGGAGAGGGGAAGGGAGCGAGAGGGAGGGGCAGAAGTGGGGGTGGAAAGAAACAGAGGGAGGCTGCTATGTTCTGTGTTAGGCCACTTCGCAGTTTTACCACGATTACTTTTGCACCATCAGTGTTTAGTGGAGGGTGAAAACAGCAATCAAGTCTTAGGTTGATCACGACCATCATTTTGACCTGTCAGTTTCCCCAAGAGGCTCCTTGCACCCCACACCTGCTGCCCGCCCCATAAAGGGTTCTGTGGACCCCATTTTGAGAACTGCTGCTCTAGGCTAACTCTTGGTTCTAGAGGGTCGTGCTTCATGAAGCTTTGTTCTTGCTTTCCTTTGTTACTGACTTTCTGAACTTAACTAACTCATCAACTATACTGTGACTCCCATCCTGAGTGCTTTGCCTGTGTGAAATATTTATCTCCAAGTGAATCGCTTAGCAGACATTCCCACTGAAAAATAAGTTAAGACAGAGATTGTCTGAGAAGAAAAAAATATTAAAAAGTATTGATCCAAACCTTTAGTGACTAGGTAATATTACTGTGATCTAATCACAGTGGCAGAACGTTCCTCAAGCGTTGAAACGAACAGCTCCATAATTTTCACACTGTGCTATACGACAGATGGCAAAAACTGTTTTGATTTTTCCCAATATCTGAGGAGCAGCAAGTAGAGCTTGTGCCTCCCACCTTACTGTCGCTCTCTGTCATTTCTGGTCGGCCTGACAGCACACCAGTTTTTACCTCTGTGATCTGTTGTCTTGATGACTATGTTTTCAATAGCTAGTTAGTATAAAAATAAAATGTGTGGGTCCCATCAAATAAACTAATTAAGGCTTAGAAAGTGTCAAAATCCAAAAGGCAGAGGGAACAGATTAGGCTTTGAGCAGAAGAGACACAGAGACCTGACAACTAATGTGTTGCTATGGCAACAGGAGAATCAATATCCCTCAACTGGGCAGCTAGTTGACAGTAATTTTTCCTAGGTCAGAGAATTGGAGAGATGGAAAACCACCTTCTGCTATGCAAAGAATCACTCTCTCCTTTGTAACCGAAAAGCTTGTGAAGGATTTGTAAATCCCTGTGGTACAATTCCTACCAAGTCTAAGAGAAAGTGATGGACCTGTTCTTGAAGAAGGCCCTTGACACGTGAAAGGGAGGTCTGTTGATTACTGCATTTTCTTATGATGCCCTCATTGTCTTCTCCATAATCAAAGTATAAAGACATGTATTTCTTATGCATACTGTTTTCTGTAAATTAGTACCATGAGTGTATCTGAAAACTGGCATGGTTCATCTTTTTCTTCCGTTTATGAATAACCATAAAAACAGGCAAAGAGGCAAAGAATTTCTGCGTGTGATCTTCATTACTGTCTTGCCACATGCGAACTTAATATTTTCCTGGATGTGGTAAGTTGGTGAGGGGCAGATTTCTCCCCCTACCCCTCTTGAGTTCTTGTGGCTAGACCATACAAGACCAGGAGAAGTATCAATAACCTCATATATGCAGATGACACCACCCTTATGGCAGAAAGTGAAGAGGAACTAAAAAGACTCTTGATGAAAGTGAAAGTGGAGAGTGAAAAAGTTGGCTTAAAGCTCAACATTCAGAAAACGAAAATCATGGCATCTGGTCCTATCACTTCATGGGAAATAGGTGGGGAAACAGTGGAAACAGTGTCAGACTTTATTTTTGGGGACTCCAAAATCACTGCAGATGGTGACTGCAGCCGTGAAATTAAAAGACGCTTACTCCTTGGAAGGAAAGTTATGACCAACCTAGATAGCATATTCAAAAGCAGAGACATTACTTTGCCAACAAAGGTCCATCTAGTCAAGGCTGTGGTTTTTCCTGTGGTCATGTATGGATGTGAGAGTTGGACTTTGAAGAAAGCTGAGCACCGATGAATGGATGCTTCTGAACTGTGGTGTTGGAGAAGACTCTTGAGAGTCCCTTGGACTGCAAGGAGATCCAACCAGTCCATTCTAAAGATCAGTCCTGGGATTTCTTTGGAAGGAATGATGCTAAAGCTGAAACTCCAGTACTTTGGCCACCTCAAGTGAAGAGTTGACTCATTGGAAAAGACTCTGATGCTGGGAGGGATTGGGGGCAGGAGGAGAAGGGTACGACAGAGGATGAGATGGCTAGATGGCATCACCGACTCGATGCACATGAGTTTGAGTGAACTCTGGGAGTTGGTGATGGACAGGGAGGCCTGGCGTGCTGCAATTCATGGGGTCGCAAAGAGCTGGACATGACTGAGCGACTGAACTGAACAGGAGAAAAAGAAGCAAATTTTAATCATGCATACAGAGGTCTCACAGAAATGAGGCCTTAGAAATAGCCAACAGAGGCAACTTTTACACTTCTTAGGCAAAGAAACAATAAATTTAAGAGGAGTAGGCAGCATAAAAAAACATAAGTTTTGGATGTTCAGTTAGTTATGAATCTAAACAGGGACTCTGCTTGGGGTAGTCAATCAAAGAAGTAACAAGTTTTGTTGATACAGGCTTCCCGGATTCTGAATTCCCTATTTCTAGAGGTTAGGATGTCTTTTTTTGCCTCTGGATGCAGTGAGTACAGTCTTTCACATGAGAAATTTATTTCCTGCTTCCAGGCAGATAGGAGGGTCACAGTGTCCCTCTTGTGCTGGCTGTTTCTTAAGTAACTTTAATTGAAAAGAACAAATATGCCATGAGGCACACCTGGGGGCAGACTGCCCTGCACCCCAACAGATGTCCCCGATGCTCTAACACTCCATCATGACTACTGAACAGATCGGAACAGACCTTACTTCGTGCTTTGTGGAAGTTTGTCCTTGAGTAGAAAGAGGTCCTCAATGTTAACATCTATTTTCCTAAACATGCTTCTCAGGCATAGCAGGTTTCTGAGTTGGTTGGTGCATAATAATATCTGATCCAGTTGAACAAGAGATTTCATACCAAACCCATTTAAAAAAATGATGCAGTGCTAAATGGAATGGGTGATAAATTGCAGAATGAGGAACAAATAGGTATTCCCTGTTTTGTAGCAATTCCTACTCTAAGGGTCTACATGTTCCTTTTTCTTTCCCTTCTTTCCTTCCTTTTTTTTTTTGACGACATACTCTTAATGAAACTATTTTCAGACGCTGTCCAAGAGTCCATATACAACACAGTCACATAAAGTTCCACGATGTCTTTTCGGTGACGGCTCTTGATGACTCTCTTATTAAGTGCCATGATGTGACATTACGCCAAAATTAAAATACAGGCATGCAGTTTTAGTACAAGGGCGTTAACAGAAATGTCATCCCTAACAAATGAGGCACTGGGAAATTTGCCCCGTAGCCAGAGAACCATGCTTATTTTTGCCTTTTGTTATAACTTATAAAAACAAACATCCCAATGTAAACGCCTCTGGGTTAGATTTCCAGTAGAGAGGCAGGCAACAGGCTCCAGTGGGAAAATGGGGAGAGGCAGAGTTTCTGTTTGTTTCAGAGAAACGATTTCTGGCCTGGGGCGGTCCAGCTGCAACTGCTGTCAGTATTGAGGTGATGGGACTATTTTTCTAACTAGATCAAAAAGAGACAATGCTGACTGTGATTCACTGTATTAGAGAGAATGGGATGTCGGGGGAGGGGAGAGGAAGAGGAGAAACTGGAGATTGTTACTTCTCATGGAAATTATTTGCTGGAGCTGCTGCTCTGAAGCCAGAACAAACGGTAGCTGGGTCCATTGGTAAGACCAGAGCCTGAAGGAAAGAGGAGGGATGTCCTGTGGTCCTTTGCCATAGGAGTGGGAGGAGGTGGTAGGCGCTGAGTCTTCTGAGAGAGAGAACTGCAGGTCTCCGGTGTGACTCAGATCAGGTTTATGAAGAACATGCTTGATTTCTTATCAGCCGACTACATCCTGTTCTAGTTTTTCTGTCCTCGGCATCTGCATAGTACTATTTGGAGAACGTGGCTTTGGGGCCAGCCACACGTCGGTTCTTCCCAGTAGCTGGGTGAAATGAACACTGGCCGAAGAGACCTTCTGTGTCCTCACCCCAGCCACCTTGAGTGTGCGGACATGGTGAGAATCTGGACTTGTCTGGGCCTGTGCTCTCTTAATCTCTTGATACTGACCCATCGCTTGGGCTACTTTGAGAAATTTGAATATATTAAAAAAATTTGTCTCTTTAATTCTACAGTCTGCCTTTCCCCATCCATCCTTTTTAACTTCCAGTTGAGAAAATAAATACAGTGAGTAATACAAGCAAAAGAGAGAAATAAATAAACCTGAGTAATTGAACAGAAGGATTCTATTGGATTTATTTGTGCATAAAAACATCACTGAGGGCTTTCTCCACGGCAGCCGTGTCCCTAGGAATGAACATACCATAGAACTAGCAGACACAGTCTTTGCCTTCAAAGGCCACATTGCACTGAATCAGTAAGACTCCTATTCTGGCTCATTTTGTAATTTTGGTTAAACAGATACCTGGAGGTTAGCTTAAGGTATTGCCTTTCTTATTGTTCTTAAAGATGTTTGTGTTTTGTATGAATTCAAAATTCATCCATAAAATGAATTAGAGAATTAACTGATTTTATTGGAAATTCCATCCAAATTATCTGTTTTATAACATAGGCCATATTCTATTCCTAGGAAAAACATTATTAAGGTTAATAACGGTGATTTCCAGGCTGCATAGGCATGGTTAAGTAGCTCAGAAAAATACCAAACTGGTCTCCAAATGCTCCTTCTCTTTGAGTCAGATTAGTTCTCGGAAATAGCTATGAACCTTTCAGTGGACTGAGGGGGCTGTCCTGTTGTTCGTTCACTCAGTCATGTCCAGCTCTTTGCAACCCATGGACTTTGCAGCATGCCAGGCTTCCCTGTCCTTCACCATCTCCTGGAGTTTGCTCAAACTCATGCCCACTGAGTCAATCATGCCATCCAACCACCTCATCCTCTGTTGTCCCCTTCTCCTGCCCTCAATCTTTCCCAGCATCAGAATCTTTTCCAATGAGTCGGCTCTGCACCAGGTGGCCGAAATATTGGAGGTCCTAAAACTGCTCCAAAATGTCAACCAATACTACATGTAACTATTTAAATTTAAACTTAAGCTAAATTACATGTTAAATTTAAAACTTAGTTTCTCGTTCATGCTAACCATGTTTCAAGTGCTCAGTAGCCACATTTGGCTAGTAGTTACCACAGTGGACAGAACCTCATACTGAGTGTTTCTGTCACCCCAGAAAGTTCTACTGGGCCATGCGGCTCACATTCACACGCCCCTGCCCCGCCCCTGCCACGAGCCATTCTCGCGCATCTAGTATGTGCCAGGAATGGCCCTGACAAAGTCAAGGCACAGTCTCTGCCCTCAGGGACATTTGGCCCAGTGTAGAAGCAGGTCATAAGGAAGACAAGCAGAGGCTGTGATAACATGGGTGAAGGGTAGGACCAGGGTGGCTGGGATGGGCAGTACAGAGACGTGTTATATAACAGGGCAGGGAGGAAAGGCCCTCTTAAGGAGCTGGTGTTTGAGCTGGAAGCTGACACGTGAGAAGGAGCAGTCTGGTGAAAGCCAGAACAATAGTGTTTTGACACCAGGGATGACATGAGCTGAGCCACTGAGGGGGAAAGAGCCAGCCTTTCCTGTTGCTCCTCTTCATTACAGAGGTTTGCTGGGAACAGTGGAGTGAGGGATCAGCCTCGCTATGAAGCTAGGGAGATGCTGAAGAAAGTACCTGTAGCTTTCATGTAAGACAGTTATGTTTCAGGGACCTGACATGCTCTATCTGATTGGAGTTAACAATGAGCTGGGGAGGCTTGTCTGTGCTAATGTTTTTATTATCTTTATATGAAAATTTTCTTCCCAGCTTAGACCTATGGGAGCTTCTCTAGGAAGGTGGGTGTCTGCTTTTGAGGCTTTTGCTGTTCTCTGAATCGATTTTGAGTGCCTGGAGGGGCTGAATACATCTTCCAAGTTCGGGACATCGGGGCCTTTGAGCCTGGGAAGGATTCACACATCCTGCTGTGTATGCTGTCCTCTGAGAACTCCTTCCCCTCTGGTACATGCAAGAGGCCGCAGTTCACACCGACACTGGCTAGTGGCCTATGTTTAGAACTCTCTGTGATCTCCGGAAACCCTGGCCCAGCTCTTGGAGAAGGGGAAGCAGTATATGGTTGGCCTGGTAACAAGTCTTAGCAGAATTCTTATTGCATCCACCTCCCATAGAACAACAATAAGAGCAACCCTTGAAAAGTAGGGCTTAAACCATTAAATCTTTTATTTATTTTCAGTAGGACATTCTGAGAACTGGGGCTGGAACTGGAATGGTAATGAAACTAATGAGGCATTAAAACGGGTACATAAAAATGTCACAGTGTTGAGACTGAGGAAACAGAAGGTCTTCTGAGAAAGTTCCCCACTTATTAGAAAAGTTACCTGGAAATAAAACCCCTTCCAAGCAGGAAAATAGTCCCTGAGCATATTCTGTGAGATTATTTTCATTCATTGTTCTTTCTGGTTTCCCAGATGCATAATTTGAATCTAACTACAAAGCATACCTAAGAAAGGCAAGGAGCATCTTTTGCAAGTAAGAGATGGATTGTACCACCTTCTATATTATGTGTCTCTAATAGCTGTACATAGTTTTTATATTCAGGTGTATACTATGCCCATATCAAATATGATTTTCAACTGGAGAGAGTTAATCAAATGTGATTGAAATGGTGCTTTATGAAACTAAAACCAAGCATTATTTAAGGAGATGATTCTTTTTTTTTCTTATGAGAATGTAACAAAAGCAGCCACAAAAAAGTTTTGTCTCAGTACTGAAACTGAGAGTATTGTGAGTGAGAAGGAGTGCCAGGTACTCTGTAGGGGCTCTAGTGATATTTACAAACTATTGCCCATTGATGAGTCTTCAGGGCAGAATAACAATCATACTAATTCTTAACATATTTCATTAATAGGATCCATGGCAGACAGGTATAGAAAGGAATTATGTTTATGGAAGGGTTTAATTTCCCTAGTAGCTTTAATGGAATTGGGAGAAAATGATGGGAGAGTTAGTCAATGTGATTTATTTGGATTTGATTATTCTTTATGGGAAAAAGTTTATGTCTCTGTGTATGTGTCTATGTGAAAGAGCAGGGAAAAGAGAGGGAGAAACTTGCTCATTGCCTGTGAATTGAAGGGTGTTAAAAAGGAGGTCTCCTAGCTACAGGAGCATGCCCCCAGGAAAAATGTGTCTATACACCAGGGCAGCATGCCCCCAGGAAAAATGTGTCTATACACCATTAATAAATTTTTTCTTAAATTTGATTAATTTTGTACTGAACTGAGTTGCACTCCCTTTGGATCTGTATACAGAAGCTCATGATAAAGCATCTCAAATACACCACATATACTTACTTTGTGGGTAAGTAAAAACAACAACATATATGCAGAGATAATGCCATGACATAGGCTACTGGAAGTATACTTCTATTCTGGATAAACTAGGAAGTAACTTTTTCAGAGGTAAAATAAAATTAGAACCTGTTGAGTGAAAATTGTCTTCACCATGAATCAATTTTATTCTTTAGCATCAAACAGGATTCTCTGTGCTTATTGAGGATGTATCTTCTTTTTGTATTTTTCTGAGTACTTAGGAGGGACCTGGTGCATAAAGAAATCTGAAAATATAATAGCATTTTGATTTCCTAGCTAGCCAGATCATCTAGGATTATTAATAATTTTATGGATTCAATGACTCTTTATTTAATAACTTCATGCTTCCCCCTTTACCACTTTAACCCCAGTTCTGATAACTGTTGTTCCATGAGATTCTTCTGTAGAAATACGAGAAGAAATTATATTTTCTGCATATTCGTATAGAGTTTTCAAAGGTTACATGGTACATTTTTGTTGAATTTCCTTTTTCTTTACTCTCCATATAGGGTGATAAAGAATAACCTACTCATAAAATTCACCCATTCCAGTCCATTTTAGTTTGCTGATTCCTAAAATGTCGATGTTCACCCTTGCCATCTCCTGTTTGACCACTTCCAATTTGCCTTGATTCATGGACCTAACACTCCAGGTTCCTATGCAGTGTTGCTCTTTACAGCATCAGACCTTGCTTCCATAACCAGTCACACCCACAGCTGGGTGTTGTTTTTGCTTTGATTCCATCTCTTCATTCTTTCTGGAGTTATTTCTCCACTGATCTCTGGTAGCATATTGGGCACCTACCAACCTGGGGAGTTCATCTTTCAGTGTCCTATCTTTTTGCCTTTTCATACTGTTCATGGGGTTCTCAAGGCAGGAATACTGAAGTAGTTTGCCTTTCCCTTCTCCAGTGGACCGTATTTTGTCAGAACTTTCTACCATGACTGATTCGTCTTGGGTGGCCCTACGGAGCATGGCTCATAGGTTCATTGAGCTAGACACGGCTGTGGTCCATGTGATCAGTTTGGTCAGTTTTCTGTGATTATAGTTTTCAGTCTGCCCTGATGGAGAAGGATAAGAGGCTTATGAAAGCTTCCTGATAGGATAGACAGAGGGGGATACTGGGTCTTGTTCTGATGGGCAGGGCCATGCTCAGTAAATCTTTAATCCAATTTTCTGTTGATGGGTGGAGCTGTGTTCCCTCCCTGCTATTTTAGTTCAGTTCAGTTAAGTCCCTCAGTCATGTACGACTCTGTGAAACCCCATGAATCGCAGCATACCAGGCCTCCCTGTCCATCACCAACTCCTGGAGTTGAACAAAACTCATGTCCATCAAGTTGGTGATGCCATCCAGCCATCTCATCCTCTGTCATCCCCTTCTCCTCCAGCCCCCAATCCCTCCCAGCAGCAGGGTCTTTTCCAATGAGTCAACTCTTCGCATGAGGTGACCAAAGTACTGGAGTTTCAGCTTCAACGTCAGTCCTTCCAAAGAACACCCAGGACTGATCTCCTTTAGGATGGACTGGTTGGATCTTCTTGCAGTCCAAGGGACTCTCAAGAGTCTTCTCCAACACCACAGTTCAAAAGCATTAATTCTTCAGCCCTCAGCTTTCTTCACAGTCCAACTCTCACATCCATACATGACTACTGGAAAAACCATAGCCTTGACTAGATGGAACTTTGTTGGCAAAGTAATATCTCTGCTTTTTATTATTTATTATTATTATTATTATTTTTTACTTTATTGTATTGGTTTTGCCATACATGAATCCACCATGGGTGTATACGTGTTCCCAATCCTGATCTGCCCTCCCACCTCCCTCCCCATACCATCCTTCTGGATCATCCCAGTGCACCAGCCCCAAGCATCCTGTATCCTACATTGAACCTAGACTGGGCAATTCATTTCTTATATGATATTATACATGTTTCAATGCCATTCTCTGCCAGGGTCCAGCCCCTGCAGGATCCAGGGGAACCCTCAGTAGAAACGTTATTGGTGAATGAATGAATGAATGAATGAGAGAGGAATAGAGGAGAGAAAGAGGCTGATATTCCTTGGTTTACACAGAAAGCCAATAAAGCCCTGAGATAAGGCGCTTGCTCTGTTCACGGAGGCCACAGGCGCCCTGCTGGCCTGAAGAGGGCGTGGAGACACACAACGTCTTCCCGTTCAGGTCTTAGAAACCCAGGCAGATAAGTGAGTGCAGAGAGCCTCTATGCTCCAAGGGATCAGCCTGAAAAAGAGAGTAAGAGAGAGAGAGAAAGAAAGAAAGAAAAAAAAAAAAAAAAA
>SJYX01003065.1:63480-91426 GCA_006410675.1 Oreotragus oreotragus | reverse complement strand
TCCCTGGGTTGGGAAGATCCCCTGGAGAAGGAAATGGCAATCCACTCCAGTACTCTTGCCTGGAGAATCCCATGGACGGAGAAGCCTAGTACGTTACAGTCCATGGGGTCGCAAAGAGTCGGTCACGACTGAGCGACTTCACCTTCACCTTCAATTGTGATCCACACAGTCAAAGGCTCTGGTATTGTCAATAAAGCAGAAGTAGATGTTTTTCTGGAACTCTCTCGCTTTATCGATGATCTAACAGATGTTGGCAATTTGCTTTCTGGTTCCTCTGCCTTTTCCAAATCCAGCTTGAACGTCTGGAAGTTTTCGTTTCATGTACTGTTGAAGCCTGGCTTGGAGAACTTTGAGCATTACTTTGCTAGCATGTGAGGTGAGTGCAATTGTACAGTAGTTTGAACAATCTTTGGTGTTGCCTTTCTTTAGGATTGGAATGAAAACTTACCTTTTCCAGTCCTGTGGCCACTGCTGACTTTTCCAAATTTGCTGGCATATTCAGTGCAGCACTTTCACAGCATCATCTTTTAGGATTTGGAATAGTTTAACTAGCTGCGAGGAGCAACCTGAGGAGCCGTGGCTGCGCGGGGGCAGGAGGGCCAAGAAGAGCTATCCCACGTTGAAGGTCAGGAAGGGCGGTGGTGAGGAGATACCCCTCGTCCAAGGTAAGAGAAACCCAAGTAAGATGGTAGGAATTGCAAGAGTGCATCAGAGGGCAGACACACTGAAAATAGTGTGTCTCAGTAAACTAGACAGTCTAATCACACTAGGACCACAGCCTTGTCTAACTCAATGAAACCAAGCCATGCCCGCGGGGCAACCCAAGACGGGCAGGCCATGGTGGAGAGATCCGACAGAATGTGGTCCACTGGAGAAGGGAATGGCAAGCCACTTCAGTATTCTTGCCTTGAGAACCCCATGAACAGTATGAAAAGGCAAAATGATAGGATTTCAAAAGAGAATCTCCCCAGGTCGTTAGGTGCCCAATATGCTACTGGAGATCAGTGGAGAAATAACTCCAGAAAGAATGAAGGGATGGAGCCAAAGCAAAAACAATACCCAGCTGTGGATGTGACTGGTGATAGAAGCAAGGTCCAAGGCGGTAAAGAGCAATATTGCATAGGAACCTGGAATGTCAGGTCCATGAATCAAGGCAAATTGGAAGTGGTCAAACAAGAGATGGCAAGAGTGAACGTTGACCTTCTAGGAATCAGTGAACTAAAATAGACTGGAATGGGTGAATTTAACTCAGATGACCATTATATCTACTACTGCGGGCAGGAATCCCTCAGAAGAAATGGAGTAGCCATCATGGTCAACAAAAGAATCCAAAATGCAGTACTTGGATGCAATCTCAAAAACGACAGAATGATCTCTGTCCATCTCCAAGGCAAACCATTCAATATCACAGTTATCCCAGTCTATGCCCCAACCAATAACACTGAAGAAGGTGAAGTTGAGTGGTTCTATAAAGACCTACAAGATCTTTTAGAAATAACACCCCAAAAAGATGTCCTTTTCATTTTAGGGGACTGGAATGCAAAAGTAGGAAGTCAAGAAACACCTAGAGTAACGCAAATTTGGCCTTGGAATGCGGAATGAAGCAGGGCAAANTTTGCCATTCTGCCTGTGTGCTAACTGAAAGGGAATAAAGCCCTAAATGTGAATCCTTGGCTGACCTATTGTGACCTCATACCTAGAAAGGGACTCCATGTCACAGTATAGGGTCCAGCTTGAAACGGGTTGTCTGAGAGTGGATGAGTTAGATTATATTTTCTCTTTGTCCTCATTAATGTGTACATCAATAGTCCCAGACTCCTTTGGTGACTCACATATCTCCCAAACTTACGGGTCCTTAATAATATGGAGCAACCACGCCAGACTTTTTGTGATCCTTTTACTACAGAGATGCTATTTTTGTGTCCCTGTAATAGCAAATCTGCATGTTCTCTGTTCTCCATGGTGGTATTTATCCATCTTTGTGTGTTCCCAGTCACATGGGGATTTAGTACAAAAGTGACTACTGGACCCAGAGCAGAGCTGTGTAATCAGCATGTCCCCATATGAAGCCCAGCTAGGGAGGTTTGAACAAGCTTTTCTGATTATTCTGACATACATCTAATTATGAACATCACCCTAGAATTATGTCTTGATTGATCATAAAAAAGCATTTGTTCACCATTTTGTTTTCTAAAGGACATTGGCCAACATTTTGGAGACATTTTCTGTTGTCACAATTGAGGTGGTGTTACTGTTATCTACTGGGTGGAGGCCAGAGGTGTCACAAAACAACCTACAATGTACTGAACAGACCCCATAACAAATAATTACCCAGTCCCAAAGAAATCTGTCCTAAAAGGATGTGAGATGAAATCGTTTTTTAAACCTCAGTCCAATCTTTCCATATTCCAGTATGTTTCCTTCATATCAAAAACTACATTCAGCTTTGACTATGAAGTTAAAAAAAAGGGGGGGTGAGGAAACAGAATAAAGGTTGAGAAACTTTCTACACGTATTATACAGGGTTGGGAAATGGTGTAATTCGTATGTGAATATTTTAAATATATTTTTATAGAGTCACCCAATATTCTTCTGCCTTCTCAAAAGTAAAAAGAGTTCTAGGAAATAGTTGAAAAAAAAAACATACTTCTCTAGTTCCAGTTCACTGGTATCCTGTGCATGGTTATCCACCTTTGTTATGATCAGCACCAGATTGAGTGAGCATTTACCAACTTTTATAGCCATTGGTCATTGACAGAATAGTTCAGCTTGATTTTTCAGTCTTGATTCTATTTCTGACAAACTATATGTTTATTGGCAAGTTAAAAAATCTCCTCAATTCTTAGTTCCCTCATTTATTAAATGTCAAGTTATCTCCTGAACTCAGTCAGTTCAGTTCAGTTAAGTCACTCAGTTCATTTCAGTTCAGTCACTCAGTTGTGTCCATCTCTGCTACCCCATGAATCACAGCACACCAGGCAACCCTGTCCATCACCAAGTCCCGGAGTCTACTCAAACTCATATCCATTGAGTCAGTGATGCCATCCAGCCATCTCATCCTCGGTCGTCCCCTTCTCCTCCAGCCCCCAATCCCTCCCAAAATCATGGTCATTTCCAAAGAGTCAACTCCTCTCATGAGGTGGCCAGAGTATTGGAGTTTCAGCTTCAGAATCAGTCCTTTCAGTGAAGACCTTTGACTGATCTCCTTTAGGAGGGACTGGTTGGATCTCCCTGCAGTCCAATGGACTCTCAAGAATCTTCTCCAACACCACAGTTCAAAAGCATCAATTCTTCGGCACTCAGCTTTCTTCATAGTCCAACTCTCACATCCATACATGACCACTGGAAAAACCATAGCCTTGACTAGAAGGACCTTTCTTGGCAAAGTAATATCTCAGCCTTTCAATATGCTATCTAATTTGGTCATAACTTTCCTTCCAAGGAGTAAGCATCTTTTAATTTTATGGCTGCAATCACCATCTGCAGTGATTTTAAAGCCCCCAGAAATAAAGTCTGACACTGTTTCCACTATTTCCCCATCTATTTCCCATGAAATGATGGTACCAGTTGCCATGATCTTCGTTTTCTTTAAGACAACTTTTTCACTGTCCTCTTTCACTTTCATCAAGATGCTTTTTAGTTCCTCTTCTCTTTCTGCCATATGGATGGTGTCATCTGCATATCTGAGGTTATTGATATTTCTCCCAGAAATCTTGACTCCAGCTTGTGCTTCTTCCAGCCCAGCATTTCTCATGATGAACACTTCATACAAGTTAAATAAGCAGGGTGACAATATACAGCCTTGATGTACTCCTTTTCCTATTTGGAACCAGTCTGTGGTCCAATTCTAACTTTTGCTTCCTGACTTGCATACAGATTTCTCAAGAGGCAGGTCAGGTGGCCTGGTATTCCCATCTCTTTCAGAATTTTAGAGTTTATTGTGATCCACGTAGTCAAAGGCTTTGGCATAGTCAATAAAGCAGAAATAGATGTTTTTCTGGAACTCTCTTGCTTTTTCAATGATCCAGAGGATGCTGACAATTTTATCTCTGGTTCCTCTGCCTTTTCTAAAACCAGATTGAACATATGGAATTTCGCGGTTCATGTACTGTTGAAGCCTGGATTAGAGAATTTTGAGCATTACTTACCAGCATGTGAGATGAGTGCAATTGTGCAGTAGTTTGAACATTCTTTGGCATGACCTTTCTTTGGGATTGGAATGAAAACTGACCTTTTCCAGTCCTGTGGCCACTGCTGACTTTTCCAAATTTGCTGGCATATTGAGTGCAGCACTTTCACAGCATCATCTATCAGGATTTGGAATAGCTCAACTGGAATTCCATCACCTCCACTAGCTTTGTTTGTAGTGATGCTTTCTAAGGCCCACTTGACTTCACATTCCAGGATGTTTGGCTCTAGATGAGTGATCACACCATTGTGATTATCTTGGTTATGAAGATCTTTTTTGTACAGTTCTTCTGTGTACTCTCACCACCTGTTCTTAATATCTTCTGCTTCTATTAGGTCCTTACCATTTCTGTCCTTTATCGAGCCCGTCTTTGCATGAAATGTTCCCTTGGTATCTCTAATTTTCTGGAACAGAACTCTAGTCTTTCCCATTCTGTTGTTTTCCTCTATTTCTTTACATTGGTTGCTGAGGAAGGCTTTCTTATCTCTCCTTGCTATTCTTTGGAACTCTGCATGAAGATGTTTATATCTTTCCTTTTCTCCTTGGCTTTTTGCTTCTCTTCTTTTCACAGCTATTTGTAAGTCCTCCCCAGACAGCCATTTTGCTTTTTTGCATTTCTTTTCCCTGGGAATGGTCTTGATCCCTGTCTCCTGTACAATGTCATGAACCTCATTCCATAGTTCATCAGGCACTCTGTCTATCAGATCTAGTCCCATAAAACTATTTCTCACTTCCACTCTATAATCATAAAGGATATGGTTTAAGTCATACCTGAATGGTCTAGTGGTTTCCCCTACTTACTTCAAATTTAAGTCTGAATTTGGCAATAAGGAATTCATGATCTCAGCCACAGTCAGCTCCCAGTCTTGTTTTTGCTGACTGTATAGAGCTTCTCGATCTTTGGCTGTGATGGAACGTGCAGAAGCATGGCAGAAAGGAGCTACACCTTGCCCAATGTCAGGGACAGCGACCCAGTGTGCCATGCTGCATAGACACAGAAGCAGCCGAGAGGGGTTCCCGAACCTCTGAGGTCAGAGGTGGTGACCGAGACGAGCTTCCCCACACCCGAGGTCAGGGGTGGTGTCCGAGAGGAGCAACCACATGTCCAAGGAGCAGAGGCTGAGTGGGCACAGGAGGGCCATGAAGAGCTACTCCATGTTCAAGTTCAGGAGGGGAGGCTGTGAGGAGATACCCCTCATCCAAGATAAGGAGCAGTGGCTGCACTTTGCTGGAGCAGCCGTGAAGAGATATCCCACGTCCAAGGTAATAGAAACCCAAGAAAGACAGTAGGTGTTGCAAGAGGGCATCAGAGGGCAGACACACTGAAACCATAATCAAACTCTGATGCTGGGAGGGATTGGGGGCAGGAGGAGAAGGGGACGACAGAGGATGAGATTGCTGGCTGGCATCACTGACTCCATGGACATGAGTCAGAGTGAACTCTGGGAGTTGGTGATGGACAAGGAGGCCTGGCGTGCTGCGATTCATGGGGTCGCAGAGTCGGACATGACTGAGCGTCTGAACTGAACTGAACTGAACTGGAATCCCATCACCTCCACTAGCTGTGTTCATAGTGATGCTTCCTAAAGCCCACTTGACTTCACATTCCCGGGTATTTGGCTCTAGGTGAGTGATCACACCATCGTGATTATCTGGGTCATGACGATCTTTTCTGTACAGTTCTTCTGTGTATTCTTGCCACCTCTTCTTAATGTCTTCTGCTTCTGTTAGGTCCATACCATTTCTGTCCTTTATCGAGCCCATCTTTGCATGAAATGTTCCCTTGGCATCTCTAATTTTCTTGCCAAGATCTCTAGTCTTTCCTATTTTGTTGTTTTCCTCTATTTCTTTGCATTAATCACTGAGAAGGCTTTCTTATCTCTCCTTTCTGTTCTTTGGAACTCTGCCTTCAGATGGGCATATCTTTCCTTTTCTCCTTTTCCTTTCACTTCTCTTTTTTCTAATTAGCCCCCAGATCTCTTTTTTTTTCTCATAAACTCTTTTTTTCCCACTTCTTTTCTCATTCTTTTTGAATCTCCTTTTTCTCATGAACTTCTTTTACCATGAATTCCCCACATTGGTAGATACTCAATACGCTACCGGAGAAGAGTGGAGAAATAGCTCCAGAAAGAATGAAGAAGCTGAGTCAAAATGAAAACAACACCCAGTTGTACATGTGACTGGTGATGGAAATAAGGTCTGATGCTGTAAAGGGAACAATATTGCATAGAAATCTGGAATGTTAGGTCCACAAATCAAGGTATATTGGAAGCGGTCAAACAGGAGATGGTGAGAGGGTAACAGGCAGGAAGGCCAGGGATCTCCAAAAGGAGGAAATAGCCTGCAAGTATCAGACATTTTTATCTCTCTTAAGCACCAGGAAGAAGCAAACTAGCTATATTTTTTTCCTTCTCGATACAAATTTAAAAGGTTTCTCTTAAAATACTGTGCTGCCATAATGACACTTGGTTTCACCTTAAGTTAACTATCCTCAAACCTTGAGATAATCAAGGCATTTTTCTTATGGAAATGTTTGTCTTAAGCTATGCTAATGTGCTATACATTAACCCCAATCTCTGTATTCAAGTCTGTTCCACCTAATGGCTCAGAACCTACTTGACAAACCAGTATGTTATACTCAGATATTGTTCCCCTAACCCATATAAATGAAACTGTTTGTATGGTAATCTGTCCTTCTACAAGATTCAAGTTAATCCTTTTATGGCCCAGGATGAACCTTTTGGTGCCAAGATTATCTCAAAATGCATCTTATGGGTGAGAGGCCTGGTGCCATTCTGAGTTTTAAGACATTCCTTTCTTTCATTAACAGACTGCTAGTGACTATATTGGAGAAGGATATGGCAACACACTCCAGTATTCTTGCCTGGAGAATCCCATGGACAGAGGAGCCTGGTGGGCTACAGTCCACAGGGTCGCAAAGAGTCGGACATGACTGAGCGACTTCACTTCACTTCAATGACTATATAACATCCAGCTGAAGACTAGCAGGGGGTACTCTTGCTGCCCCCTTCTGATGCCTATGTCAGGAGCTTTCTCAGTCTCCTTTATACTTTAATAAAACTTTATTACACAAAAGCTCTGAGCGATCAAGTCTCATCTCTGGCCCTGGATTGAATTCTTCTCCTCCGGAGGCCAAGAATCCTGGCGTCTTTTCGTTCAGCAACAACCTTTCAATGGCAAGAGTGAAAGTTGACATTTTAGGAATCAGTGAACTAATATGGACTGGAATGGGTGAATTTAACTCAGATGACCATTATATCTACTAGTGTGGGCAGGAATCCCTTAGAAGAAATAGATAGCCATCATAGTCAACAAAAGAGTCTGAAATGCAGTACTTGGATGCAATCTCAAAAACGACAGAATGATCTCTGTTCGTTTCCAAGGCAAGCCATTCAATATCACAGTAATCTAAGTCTATGCCCCAAGTAGTAATGTTGAAGAAGCTGAAGTTGAACAGTTCTATGATGATCTACAAGATCTTCTAGAATTAACACCCAAAAAGATGTCCTTTTCATTATAGGGGACTGGAATGCAAAAGTACAAAATCAAGAGATACCTGGAGTAACAGGCAAATTTGGCCTTGGAGTACAGAACGAAGCAGGGCAAAGACTAACAGAGTTTTGCCAAGAGAATGCACTGGTCATAGCAAACACCCTCTTCCAACAACACAAGAGAAGACTCTACACATGGACATCACCAGATGGTCAACACCAAAATCAGACTGATTATATTCTTTGCAGCTGAAGATAGAGAAGCTCTATATAGTCAGCAAAAACAAGATAGGAGCTGACTGTGGCTCAGATCATGAACTCCTTATTGCCAAATTCATACTTAAATTGAAGAAAGTAGGGAAAACCACTAGACCACTCAGGTATGACCTGAATAAAATCCCTTATGATATACAGTGGAAGTGACAAGTAGATTCAAGTGATTAGATCTGATAGACAGAGTGCCTGATGAACTATGGATGGAGGTTTGTAATGTTGTACTACAGGTGCCTATCAAAACCATCCCCAGGAAAATCAATACTATAACAACTTACACATCATATGAGGCTTTTTTGAGCATTAAATAATGAATGCATGTAAAGTGTTTAGCACATGGCACACAGTAAATGCCCAACAAATATTAGTTATTACTACTAGCGCCTTTTAAGAAATAATTATGAAAGGAGACTTCCCTGGGGGTCCAATGATCAAGAATCTGCCTTGCAATGCAGGGGAAGCAGGTTCCATCCCTGGTCGGGGAACCAAGATTCCACGCACTGTGGAAAAACCAAGCCTCCATGCCACAGCTACTGAGCCCGCCAGTTCTGGAGCCCATGCAAAACAACCAGAGAGTCTCTACGCTGCAACAACTGAAGCTGCGTGCCACAACTAGAGAGTCCGTGCGCTGCGATGAAACACCCACTTAGTGCAATTAGACCCCACAGGCCAGAGCTAAGACCCAGTGCAGCCAAATAAAATAGTCAAATGCTAAAAAATGAGTATGAAAAAAATACCATTTTCACTGAACACTGTAGAAGATCAAAGTCTCATTTATTTAGCGCTCAACTAGAAAACTCCTACTACATTAAAAAAAAAAAAAAAAAACTCCAAAACGTAAAGGCTGAACACGAACATTTGCTTAGCTCCTCGGTGCCAAGGCCAACAGTCAGAGCTGGGCACGGCTTCTGCTCTCGTGTGTGTGTCTGTGATCTGTCGTCAGGTCAGGCTGTTGCTCAGTTGCTCAGTTGTGTCCGACTCTGCAGCCCCACGGACGGCAGCACATCAGGTTTCCCCTCGTTCACCATCTCCCAGAGTTTGCTCAAACTCATGTCCATGGAGTCGGTGACACCATTCAACCATCTCGTCCTTGTCATCCCCTTCTCTTCCTGCCCTCATTCGTTTCCAGCATCAGGGTCTTTTCCAGTGAGTTGGCTCTCCACATCAGGTCACCCAAAGAATTGGAGCTTCAGCTTCAGCGTCAGTCCTTCCAATGAATATTCAGGACTGATTTCCTTTAGGATTCAGTTGTTTGATCTCCTTGCAGTCCAAGGGACTCTCAAAAATCTTCTCCAACACCATAGTTTGAAAGCATCAATACTTTGGTGCTCACTCTTCTTCATGGTCCAACTCTCACATCCATACATGACTACTGGAAAAATCAGCTGGCCAGGGACCAGCTAGTTTTGAGATGGGGACGTTGAAAAACTAGGATGGCTTGTCTTTCTGCCACGTTCTCTCATCTACCTGGTTAACTCTGACTTACTTACGTATCAGTATAAGCATTTTTCAAATCTCTACTTATATAACATTAGTATTTTTTAAATTAGGTCACCTGGTCAAGCCAAGAATTTGATTGTGGAAAGAAGGATATGATATAGGGACCCTTGAATAAATTGGGGACAATTACTCTAACAGTGTATCACGAGTTCCAAAGCAAAATTACCAAACCATTAAAATCCAGTAAGAACAACCTATTTTCTTCTCAAACTGTATTCTTAAGATCTCCAGTTTTATAAAATCATCCTTTAGTCCCTAAGACCTTACCTTGGCAACCCAAACATGCCTTTCAAATTTAATGCCTAATATTGCCCAATCCAAACTTTCTTCCTCAACCAGAGAAAGTAAACCAATGACTTTCTCTTAAAAGGTCCTTATTTATTCCTGGCTCCTATCATTTCCTTATCTTAAAGATGTCCTTTGACCCCCCCCTTTCGGTCATTTCATGTGACTCATCATTTACATTTCTGGCTCACATACTACTTAAACAATAAAGTGTTCCTCATTAATATAAGAAAAAAGAGACCAAACATTTATGTGAATTTCCATTTATGCCATGAACTTTTACGGAGCCAGTCACGTATAGAATATTCCTTTTGTACTGCTCCTTATCTTTCTAAAGAATAGGTATTCTGGATGAAACAGTAAAATTTACTGTGTAAAGGTTATTTATTGGACATCCTTACTAAATTTATTTTAGTAGTAAGTACTTGGCATCTCTAATTTGCTTCATATTTTTTACTGTTCTTAGTGAGAACTTTTATATAATTTCTCACTGTATATACTCACATATCTCAATATTAAATAAGAGAATCAAACTAAATTGATATTTAACCATCTAGATATTTTCTAATTTATCATTTATATCATTACTTACATTGTTTAAAATTCAAATAAGTCTAGCTCTCTCTAGCTAACCTACATATGAAACAGGTCTATAGTAAATTATACCTTTTGTTAGACTACCTAATACAAATTAAGCTTGTTTTATATTAAATATGTATTACACATAAATTGATATAACTGCTTTTACAAATTTTTAATTTAGATTTTTCTGTAAGGAAAACTTGCCTTCCTCACACACTGACTACTTAAAATGAATGAAAGCATCCCTTGGAAGTCTCACTAAGCACCGAAAACTAATTAGCACATCCAGTGGTTAAGCTTTTGTTTATCCCTTTATTCTCAGAACTGACTGCTTGAGTAATAAGGTCTTCACTTGGATCTAGCATCTAAAAATTATTTCCCATGTCTGATTAACTGACTTATGAATTTCAAATGTAATTATCTATAGAAATTTAGTAAAATTTTGAAGAAAGAAGCTATCTGACACCAAGTGATTGGCCTTGAAAACAGGCATATAAATAGAATTCTAATTATAGAAATGACAAATTTGAGTTAGCTTATGTATGTAGTTACAATATAATCCAGTTGAGATATGAAATGGTATATGAAAATAGGTACAAAACCAGACAATAACATAAATAATTGAAAGAATCATGGAAGCGGGAAAAAAAAGAAAATAATAGGACCAAATAAGATGAATTAATCATCCTCTATTTCTCTTAGAAAATGGCTAAAAATCTGACTATTTTTTTTTAAGCTTCAGCAAGTAGCTTTTACAAAATAAAATCAATAATAAGGTTCAGAAAGCACATGGAGGATTTATTTCCTATAACCCAGTAAAGAGAATACTGGGTGATATAGTGGTCATCACTATAATAGGTACAATAATTTTCTTTGTTTTTCTTCTCTTTTTTCTGTGTTCCTCACTCCAAAACCAAGGAAAAGCTGAAGCAAACTGCATAAAAGCAAATCCATGAAACCCAAAACAATGTAGTTTAAAAGGGCAGCAATTGGATTCTCTTTTTCCTCGAAAAAAAAAAAAAAATTAGAAATCTAGAGAAAAGAAGGGACTACATGTTTTCATATTGTCCTCTATAAAGGTCATCACTCCAAATCAGATGTGAAATTCAAAAACAAAGAGTTTAAGGTTTTGTTTTCCACTAAGGATCTGAAGTGTAGATATTTTGTATTGCAATAATGGCCTACACATACACTTGGACAGTCAGTTAGGCAGAGTGAATCATTATTTGCTCTTCTTGTTAACATCAACACACCCTTAATTATTAGCAAACAGGATATTAACAGTGTTAGGATAATTGCATCTGTGAAAGCTAAAAAGAACCAGGACTTTCAGGGACGGAAAAACAGTATACTTTAGGATAACAAGTTAACCTGTTTCAAAACAAGACATGAAGAGGAGGAAAAATTTGATGGAGTTTTGAAATATCATAGCTATCACATGGATTTTAAAAATCACTGGAAAATCATATTCGTATTTTATAAAGAATGGATACCTAGTTTCAAAATGATTTTACATATATATTCAAACAGAATGGAAAAACCAAGAATTTGTAAAACATATTTTTAACTTTAAAGAAAAAGGCATTAGATGTAGTGAGTCCAAATTTGTGACTTATACTGTCTGCTGCTGGAAAGGAAAACTTATAAATTAAGATAACTAAATAATTTATTATTCAGATTGAGACACTTTTAAGAATGAATTAATCCACTACTAATAAGAAAGCTGGAAAATTAGGCATAGACCCAGGCTAACCCCGACAAATTGGAATGTACGGGGAGCCTAGTCAGAGATGTGTCTTGAAGTCACACGCCCAAAGCGGAACAATTACTTGTCCCCCAAAGTAACTCCTTTCCAGAAGCTGCTGAACCAGAAGCCTGCCAACTCTCCTCTTTAACTAAACAGGTCAGTATTAAGTTTTTAAGACTGTGTCCTCAATTGTGGATCACTGATGCACGCTGATTGTGGATATACAGAGATAAAGGACAAGTGCTTCCTGGTGATACAATTTCCTATTGATTGCCCAGCGTATTGTCTTACCTGAGCGATATTTACTGCATTACTGACTCGCCCGTCTTTCTCACGGTCCTTTGTTTTCTGTAACATTTGCCATATTTTGTTCCTAAATCCGTCCTGCTCTTTATCTCCCCGAAGTTCCCACGACATTTTCACCAGGTTGTAGAGCAGGCCGTAGCGTCCAGCCCATTTCACTTGATCACCTGTTTACAAAGAAAAAGATATTTTATTCATCTTACTAACGTATGTTATTGTGAAAAAAGAGGACACTTAACTTTGCTAATATTTTAAAGTTTTAAATTCTGAGCTTTGGAATTTTGTTTTTTACCCATGATTACTTTTACTCCTTTAATTTTTAGAACATCTCACAGATGATTTAAAAACTTCTAACCATATGAAAAGTTACTTACACCTAACTAATATTATACCTCATAAATTAAAAAGTTAAAAGATAAACTCTTAACTATGTACTATAGACACACTTTTGGAATTCAAATAAAGAGGAATTTGTTTAAGGCCTTATAAACACAGACCACCATAGTGAATTTTTATAATAAATCAGTGAAATAGGAGAAAAATCCTGCCTGTTATAAAAATGATCAAACTCCATGAAATATGGCATCTGAATCAAGAAAAAAGCTTTAAAAATAATATGAAAAGCACACAAGAACTACTGATGTAATTATAAGCTGGGAGATTTTTTAAAATAATAGATACATAAATCAAAACACTTTTGGAATTCAAATAAAGAGGAATTTGTTTAAGGCAATATAAACACAGACCACCATAGTGAATTTTTATAATAAATCAGTGAAATAGGAGAAAAATCCTGCCTGTTATAAAAATGATCAAACTCCATGAAATATGGCATCTGAATCAAGAAAAAAGCTTTAAAAATAATATGAAAAGCACACAAGAACTACTGATGTAATTATAAGCTGGGAGATTTTTTAAAATAATAGATACATAAATCAAACGAAATAGGGGAAGGGAGTAATTAATTCAGAAGAGGTTTTTTAAAAGTCTAATACACTTCTCCTTCTAAAAATTATATACCAATTAGCAATTTAAATAACTTACCAAGTTCTACTTTTTAAATATGCATTTCTCTTATAGAAAAGAGGACAAAGTTTCTCTTTATCTTAATTATATTTTGCCTAGATGATATATTGCTATGCAATCCTATTCAAGAAAAGAGAACTCTAATTTAGATGGTGATGGGATAAATAAATTTAGAGAATAATGCATGTCACAAATGGTATATGAGCTTAAGTTAGCCAAAGAGCGCCATGAGCGTATTCACTATACGTGAAGCAAGAAACAGGAGTGGGAAGAAGAAAAGGCTCAGAAAGAGAGATGGAAGGTATTCTGGTGAGAGCTAGTCTGACTCTGAAATCATCAATCTAAAGAAATAAACACACTGAAAAGTCATAATCTTCAACTTTTCCTAATTCAATCTGGATTTCATAACCAGGTTAATAAAAATTATTACTGTTATAATAAATAGAATACCTGGGAGTATGTGTCCATATTCTAGTTACTCATTACAATCCTGCTATGAAGATTATATCATACTTAGAATAATAGAAGGGAACGTAACATATGAGCCTCAACTTGGATAAAAATTCCTGTAGCATCATACACGGGTGTATATTGTCACCATGCAACTTAACTTATATGCAGAGTATGAAATACTGGGCTGGATGAACCACAAGCTGGAATCAAGACTGATGGGATAAATATAAATAACCTCAGTTATGTAGATGACACCACTCTAATGGCAGAAATTTAAGGAGCCTCTTGATGAAAGTGAAAGAGGAGAGTGAAAAAGTTGGCTTAAAGCTCAACATTCAGAAAACGAAGATCATGGCATCCAGTCCCATCACTTCATGGCAAATAGACAGGGAAACAATGGAAACAGTGAGAGACTTTATTTTGGGGCGTTCCCAAATCACTGCAGATGGTGACTGTAGCCATGAAATTAAAAGACGCTTGCTCCTTGGAAGAAAAACTATGACTAACCTAAACAGTATATTAAAAAGCAGAGGCATTACTTTGCCAACTAAGGTCCATCTAGTCAAGGCTATGGTTTTTCCAGTGATCATGTATGGATGTGAGAGTTGGACTATAAAGAAAGCTGAGTGCCGAAGAATTGATGCTTTTGAAGTGTGGTGTTGGAGAAGACTCTTGAGAGTCCCTTGGACTGCAAGGAGATCCAACCAGTCCATTCTGAAGGAGATCAACCCTGGGATTTCTTTGGAAGGAATGATGCTAAAGCTGAAACTCCAGGACTTTGGCCATCTCATGCAAAGAGTTGACTCATTGGAAAAGACTCTGATGCTGGGAGGGATTGGGGGCGGGAGGAGAAGCGGACGATCTAATATGAGATGGCTGGATGGCATCACCAACTTAATGGACATGAGTTTTAGCAAGCTCTGGGGGTTGGAGATGGACAGGAAGGCCTGGTATGCATGCTGCAGTCCTTGGGGTCACAAAGAGTCGGACACGACTGGATGACTGAACTGAAACATAAGATCTCACTGAGCAGATACAGCATTAGTCTTTTGCTCAAATGCCTACCATTTAATCTGGCCACATTTATCTTCTGTTATTTTACCTTACCCATTTCTCATATGAACTCTCTATGGTAGCTCCATTTAAGATCCTCTCTATCTTCCCCTCACAGCTCCCTCTCCACTTGGGGTCAGTTGACCTGTTACTGGGGGACCTAACTGGGCCTGGTTCCTGTGGGTCCCTGAATGGGTGGGGGCATCTCCAGGATGGGGTGGAATAGAGCTGGAGCTGGTCATGGGACCATGGCTGGGTCCACAGGTCTCAGGCCTGTTATCGACTACAAGTGGATTTAGCTCCTCTGGGTCTGTGTGCGTGCTCCTGCTAGGCCCCTGGGTGGTTTCCTGGGTGCACAGAACTGCTCCTGAACCTTGGTAGAAGGAGGCTGGAACCAGGTCTCAGAGATGCTTCAGGATTCACAGTCAGCCCTCAGTCGGTGGGCCCGGGACTCAGGGCACAGCAAGCATCGGTCCTCTCTCAAGTCCTCTGGTGGGTGGGGCTAGCAGCAGGACTTCAGACAAGCGGGGGAGGAGCTGAGTTCACAGGAAGACAGAGGAGATTCCAGGTCCACAGTTAGACCACTGTTGACAGGCTGGCCATCCAAGTCCAGCCTGCCTTCTTGAAGAGGCTCTCCTGAGTGGGGTTGCATTTGTGTTTTACAACCTATTACTTGGGTTCCAAGGTCCTCCCAAAGGTGCTTTTGGTCACGGATGTTTGCCAAGTCATTTTTTTCTGTGAGAGGATGAAGGCCAAGGAACTTCTGTTCCACCGTCTTACAGACATGACTTTCCACATATAATTTCAACTACTGCAGTACACTGATTTTAATTGGCAAAATCCTTATGAGGGGAAAACTGTATTTTCAGAAGAATTTGATGCTTAACTCAGCCTCTTGATTGCAACTTACACTTTCTCTTCTCAGATATCAATTTTAGATAGAAGCCTTCCTCCTCTCATTTCTAAACTCATTTCTTTTCTGTGTTCTCTTGCCTTCTACTGCACCTTCCTTCTGAATTGGAGAGGCCATGCTTCGTGGAATAAGATTATCCCGGTCTTCACCCGGCTCTCATCAGCAGTGTGAGCCTGCTGTCGTTCAGCCGTTAGGCCATTTCCCACTCTGCGACCCCATGGACCGCAGCATGCCTAGGCTTCCCTGTCCTCCACTGTCTCCCAGTGTGTGCAGACTCATGTCCATTGAGTTGATGGCGCCATCCAACCATCCAATCATTTTCACTCTCCTCTTTCACTTTCATCAGGAGGCTCCTTAGTTCCTCTTCACTTCCTGTCTTAAGGGTGGTGTCATCTGCATATCTGAGGTTATTGATATTTCTCCCGGCAATCTTGACTCCAGCTTGAGCTTCATCCAGCCCAGCATTATGCATGATGTACTCTGCAGAGAAGTTAAATGAGCAGGGTGACAATATTCAGCCTTGACATACTCTTTTTCCGATTTGGAAACAGTCTGTTGTTGCATCTCCAGTCCTAACTGTTGCTTCTTGACCTGCATACAGATTTCTCAGGAGGCAGGTATGGTGATGGTATTCCCATCTCTTGAAGAATTTTCCATAGTTTGTTGTGATCCACACAGTCAAACGCTTTGGTGTAGTCAATAAAGCAGAAGTAGATGTTTTTCTGGAACTCTCTTGCTCTTTCGATGGATGTTGGCAATTTGATCTCTGGTTCCTCTGCCTTTTATAAATCCAGCTTGAACATCTGGAAGTTCATAGTTCATGTACTGTTAAAGCCTAGCATGGTGAATTTTGAGCATTACTTTGTTAGCGTGTGAGATGGGTATAATTGTGTGGTAGTTTGAACATTTTTTGGTGTTGCCTTTCTTTGGGATTAGAATGAAAAGTGAGTGACCACTGCTGATTTTCCCATGTTTTCTGGCATATTGAGTGCAGCACTTTCACAGCATCATCTTTTAAGATTTGAAATAGCTCAGCTGGATTCCAGCACCTCCACTAGCTTTGTTCATACTGATGCTTCCTAAGGCCCACTTGACTTTGCATTCCAGGATGTCTGACTCTAGGCGAGTGACCACACCATCATGGTTATCTGGGTCATGGAGTTCTTTTTTGTATAGTTCTGCTGTGTATTCTTGCCACCTCTTCTTAATATCTTCTGCTTCTGTTAGGTCCATACCATTTCTGTCCTTTACTTATTACACCAAAGAAATTCTCACACTGTTAGGAAATGTTATGTCTCTTCAAGCAGTAAACTGGGAAACCAATATGGGAGTTTAATGAGGGCATCCAGGGCTTTGCTGGCATGAGCAGCAGGAGACTGCAGAGTAACGGGCAAAGCTAGGACTCCGTGGGGCAGGCCTCATAAGACTTCTGTGCTTTGGAGAAGGAGATGTGCGTGTTCATACTCAGGAAACAAATGACAGTGAAACGACTTGCAGAAATTAGATTATAGAGAAGAGCCAGTTTGGAGAGAAAGGAGATAAATTAATGTGGCATGATGATGGGTGAGGGGAATCTGATATTCAGTGTTCTGTAGCTTGTTGTAAAAACAGAGCTATAATTCAAGTAAAAGAACAGAATTGAAATTATGGATTTGTGAGTCATTAGCATAAAAATAAGGCCTGAACTCAATATAAGTAGAGAAACAATTATGAGCTTTTAATGAATAATTCTGGAAGTGTAAACCTCAGAAATAAAAAGCAGTTTTTTAGCAAGATGATAAAATCTGCTGTAGATTTTAACCCATTTATAAATTTATTTCTAAACTCCTAGATTCTTTACATTTAGCACTGTGATTGACAGAAACACATGCAGATTACCTTCCTTCATACATTTTAAATTATTGTTTTTTGAGAAACAATGTTTTAGAACCTTAAAATCTCTGAACTGAATATGGTGTGTTTCCACAGCGACAAACCATAAAATACATTCTGATAACTGTGTTCTCAAAACTCAGTTTTCAAATGCCAATGATGACTTTAAAAGTAAGCTGTTCACCTGTTGATTTAAACAACAGTGAAGTGTTGCTTATAGATTTTTGTAGGGAGAATCTGTGACATCCACCTGACTGACAGTTAATGAAGAAAAAAATTCTTATCAAGACAGATAGGATGCGCTACAACTGTTATGAAAAGCAGAATGCACTCCCACATGGATGTTTAGACACTGGCTGAGAAGCGTGCCTGCTCTGAAACTTCTCATCCAAGAACAAGACCACAACACAGGGCGCTTTTATGTTCTGCCTTGAGGGGCCCTGTGGCAGCTATCAAAGATGTTGCCTTAAATGTACTGAGAGAAAATGTGTCTCTGTCTGCAGCTACGCAGACAATATGCTAGGAAATCAAACTGAAGCAAAACAAAATTCTTAATAAACCTTGAAAAATTGAGAAATTATGCCATTTGAAAACCAATATTTTATGAACCTTTCTTTGTAGCAATGCTTTATTTCAGTGTTTGAACTCTTTGGAAGCCTTTAACTGCAGTCTAGATATTTATATGTCACATATCCAATGAATATGAAATATGAATATTTCTACTCATATGAATGATTATAAAAGAATACAGCCTTTGAAATTTTGACAAATATAACTTGGCACCACAGAATCAAACATATCACTGTAGGGTAAACTGAATGCAAGATCTAGTTTACAACATTGTCTTTATAAAATGCGATTTAGCGAGGAAGGAGCTAGATCGATGCCAAGACACAACGGAAGAGCCAGTGAGTAAGCCAGCCATTTGTTTAATCTGTATTTACTGAGTCAACGCTATGTGTTAACACTGCTCTCTGTACTAAAGATAAAGACAACGTTACTGCTCGACGGACACTTAATTCTAGTGGAGAAAGACAGACACTAAGAAAATAAACAGAACAATATTATTGTGAAAATAATAGATGCTAACGAGACCAACAATGACTAGGAAAAGAGAACTACTCCTGTCAGAGTGAGAGAAAGACCTCCATGAGGACCCAATATTCGAGCTAAAATGTGATGGAATAAAGAAAGAAGAGCTATCCATCCAAGCAGCTGGCGGAAAGTGTTCCCAGGGGAAGAGACAAAAAGCACAAAGCTACAGACTTGGAACAGCTCAAACGTTTAGAGAAGCAGAAGAAAGGCCAGAATGGAGGAGGAAGAGGCATCAGAGGTTCCATGGGACAGGCCCGGCCAGGGAGGCACACCCTGTGCAGAGGCGCACTCTCAGTGATCACGGGCAGTTTGTAAGCCATGGAAAGGCGCTTGCACTAAATTCTTGGTGTAATAAAAAGCTAATATAGAATTTAAGGGCAAAAGGGAACTGACCCACTTTATCTTTTAAAAAATCATTTTGGCTCCTTGGTGAAAAGAAGGAGAATACGGAAGGCAGGAAGATTTTTACCTTTTTGCAGTTAATCTATGGGGTTCCCTCATGGCTCAGTAGTAAAGAATCTGCCTGCAACGCAAGAGACACGGGTTCAGTCCCTGGGTAGGGATGATCCTCTGGAGAAGGAAACAGCAACCCACCCCACTGCAGGCAGATTCTCCTTCTTTTCACCAAGGAGCCAAAAAGATTTTTTAAAAGATAAAGTGGGTCAGTTCCCTTTTTGCCCTTAAATTCTATATTAGCTTTTTATTACACTAAGAATTAAATCCAAGCTCCTTTCCATGGCTTACAGACTGCCCGTGATCACTGAGAGTGCGCCTCTGCAAAGGGTGTGCCTCCCTGGCCGGTCCTGTCCGATGGAACCTCTAGTGTCTCTTCCTCCTCCATTCTGGCCTTTCTTTTCTTCCAAGGAGTAAGTGTCTTCTAATTTCATGGCTGCAGTCACCACCTGCAGTGATTTTGGAGCCCCAAAAAATAAAGTCTGACACTGTTTCCACTGTTTCCCCATCTATTTCCCATGAAGTGATGGGACTAGATGCCATGATCTTCGTTTTCTGAATGTTGAGCTTTAAGCCAACTTTTTCACTCTCCTCTTGTACTTTCATCAAGAGGCTTTTTAGCTCCTCCTCACTTTCTGCCATAAGGGTGGTGTCATCTGCATATCTGAGGTTATTGATATTTCTCCTGGCAATCTTGATTCTGGCTTGTGTTTCTTCCAGTCCAGCATTTCTCATGATGTACTCTGCACATAAGTTAAATAAGCAGGGTGACAATATACAGCCTTGACATACTCCTTTTCCTATTTGGAACCAGTCTGTTGTTCCATGTCCAGTTCTAACTGTTGCTTCCTGACCTGCATACAGATTTCTCAAGAGGCATGTTAGGTGGTCTGGTATTCCCATCTCTTTTAGAATTTTCCACAGTTTATTGTGATCCACACAGTCAAAGGCTTTGGCATAGTCAATAAAGCAGAAATAGATGTTTTTCTGGAACTCTCTTGTTTTTTCCATGATCCAGCGGATGTTGGCAATTTGATCTCTGGTTCCTCTGCCTTTGCTAAAACCAGCTTGAACATCAGGGATTTCACGGTTCATGTATTGCTGAAGCCTGGCTTGGAGAATTTTGAGCATTACTTTACTAGCATGTGAGATGAGTGCAATTGTGTGGTAGTTTGAGCATTCTTTGGCATTGCCTTTCTTTGGGATTGTAATGAAAACTGACCTTTTCCAGTCCTGTGGCCACTGCTGAGTTTTCCCAATTTGCTGGCATATTCAGTGCAGCATTTTCACAGCATCATCTTTCAGGATTTGAAATAGCTCAATTGCAATTCGATCACCTCCACTAGCTTTGTTTGCAGTGATGCTTTCTAAGGCCCACTTGACTTCACATTCCAAGATGTCTGGCTCTAGATTAGTGATCACATCCTCATGATTATCTGGGTCGTGAAGATCTTTTTTGTACAGTTCTTCCATGTATTCTTGCCACCTCTTCTTAATATCTTCTGCTTCTGTTAGGTCCATACCATTTCTGTCCATGATATATTTAAATTCATGAAAGAAAAAAACCTACAGCCAAGACAACTTTACTCAGCAAGGCTCTCATTCAGATTCAATGGAGAAATCATAAGCTTTATGAACAAGTGAAAGCTGAGCAAATTTAGCACCACCAGATTAACTTTACAACAAATACCACCAAAGAAATGCCACCAACTCTGTAACAAAGGAATCTCTCTAGGTAGAAGGAAAAGGCCTCAACCTGAAACAAACAAATTATGGATGGAAAAGCTCACTGGTAGAGGCAAACATAGAGCAAAGGCAGGAAATCATCTACACACAAATACATCATCAAAACGAGGAATGGGAGAAGAGAGTATAGATGCAGCATATTGGAAATGCAATGAAGATTAAGAGATCAGCAACTTCAAGCCATTTTGTTTATATGCCGACTGCTATATCAAAACCCCAAGGGAACCAAAACCCGAAAATCTACAATAGACAGAAAAGAAAAAGGGATACGAGCCCTAAAGTTAAGTCATCAAATAAAAGAGAGGAAGGGAAGCAAAATGGCTTCAAAAACAATCCAGAACCACTAGCAAGATGGTAATGAGAATATACGTAGTGATAATTACCTTAAATGTAAATGGATTAAATTCTCCAACCAAAAGACACAGACTTGCTGAATGGAGACAAAAACAGGACCCATATATGTGATGACTATAGGAGAACCCCTTCACATCTAGGGACACACACACATTGAAAGTGAGGGGATAAAAAAAGGTATTCTTTGTAACAAAGGAATCTCTCTCGGTAGAAGGAAAAGGCCTCAACCTGAAACAAACAAATTATTGATAAGCAAATGTAAATCAAAAGAAAGCTGGAGCAGCATACTCATAACAGACAAAACAGACTTTCCAATAAAGACTGTTACAAGAACCAAAGAGGACCCTATGTAATAATCAAGGCATCAATCCAAGAAGAAGATGTAACAATTGTAAATATATATGCATGAAACACAGGAGCAGCTCAGTACACAAGGCAAATGTTAACAGCCACAGAAGGAGAAATATACAGCAACAGAATAATAGTGGGGGACTTTAACATTCCACTTTCAACAATGAACAGATCATCCAGACAGAAAATCAATAAGTAAACACAGGGTCTAAAGGACACCTCAGACCAGATGGACGTAATTGATATGTATAGAGAATTTCAACCGAAAGGAGAAGACACATTCTTCAAGCACACATGAAACATTCTCCAGGACTGATCACAAGCCTGGCCACAAAGCAAGCCTCAGTAAATTTAAGAAAATCGACATCTTTTTCAACCACAGCACTATAAGATTAAAATCACCTACAAGAGCTTCCTCGGGGGCTCAGTGGTAAAAGAATCTGCCTGCAATGCAGGAGAAATCAACTACAAGGAAAAAGCTGTAAAACCACAGGCATAAGAAGGCTAAACACTACGGTATGAAACAACCATAGGATCAGTGAAGAAGTCAAAGAGGGAAGAAAAACACCTGCAAACAAGGGGAAACAAAAAGCACGATAACGCAGAATCGATGAGTGCAGCATAAGCGTTTCTGACAGGGAAGTTTAGAAAATACAGTCTTTCCTTGGGAAATAAGAAAAGCCTCAAATGGACACCCTAAACTTACACACAAAGCAACTAGAGAAAGAAGAGCAAACAAAACCCAGAGTCAGTAGAAGGAAAGACACCATAAAGGTCAGAGCAGAAACGGAGATGAAGAAAACAACAGGAAAAGCAAATGAACCGAAAGCTGACTTTTAAAAAAGAGACAACGTTGATGAACATTTAGCCAGACTCATCAAGCAAAGAAGGAGAGGACGCAAATCAACAAAATCAGCAAAGAAGAAGAAATCACAATGAACGCTGCAGAAATACAAAGGGTCACGAAAGCCTGCAAGCAACTGCATACCACTAAAACAGACAGCCTAGAAGAAATGAACAAGCTCTTAGAAAAGTACGCTCTGGATCAGGGAGAAGCAGAAAACTTGAACAGACTAGCCATGAGCACTGAGATGGAAACTCTGATTAAAAGTTCAAAAAAAGAAAAAAAAAAATCTCCCAACAAAAAATAAAAGTCCAGGATCAGGTGGCTTCAAAGGCAAATTTTATCAAACATTTAGAGATGAGCCAACCCTGATTCTTCTGAAACTATTCCAAAAATTGCAGAGGAAGGAACAATCCAAAACTCATTCTATGAGGCCACCATTAACCTGATATCAAAGTCAGACAGAGATACCACACACACACACACACACAATTACCACTCAATATCACAGATGAACATAAGACACAAAACTTCTCAACAAAATACAAGCAAACTGAACCCAAAATGAAAGTGAAAGGCACTCAGTCATGTCCAAATCTATGCAAACCCATGAACTGTAACCCAATAGGCTCCCCTATACTTTGAATTCTCCGGGCAAGAACACTGGAGTGGGTAGCCTTTCCCTTCTCTAGGGGATCTTCCCAACGAAGGGATCAAACCCAGGTCTCCTGCACTGCAGACGGATTTTTTACCATCTGAGTCACAAGGGAAGAGCTGAATCCAACAATACATTAAAACATTAAGAGGATCACACATCATGCTCAAGCAGGATACATCCCAGGAATGCAAGGATTTTTTCAATATTCACAAAGCAATCAATGTGATATACCACACCAACAAACTGAATAATAAAAACCAAGTGATCATCTCAATAGGTGCAGAAAAAGCTTCTGACAAAATTCAAACTCATTTATGATTAAAAAAAAACACACACACACACACACACAACTATCCAGAAAGTCGGCAGAGAAGGAACCTACCCCAACATAATAAGGGCCATATATGACAAACTTACATCATAGTCAATGGGAAAGAGCTGAAAGCTTTCCTCTAAGATAAGGAAGAAGACAAGGATGTCCCCTTTTTCCACATTAAGTCAACACAGCTTTGGAAGTCCTAGTCGTGGCAATCAGAGAAGAAAAAGAAATAAAAAGAATCCGACTTTCAGTCCAAGAAGCCAAATTGTCACTGTTTGTAGATGACGTGATACTATACATAGAAAATCCTAAAGATGCTATCAGAAATCTACTAGAGCTCATCCATGAACTTGGTAAAACTACAGGATACAAAGTTAATACACAGAAATTTATTGTATTCCTATACTCTAACAATGAAAAATCAGAAAGAGAAATTCAAGAAATAATCCCACTTAACACTGCATCAAGAAGAATAAAATACTTAGGAATAAACCTGTCTAAACGGGCAGAAGACTGGTACTTCAAAAACTGTAAGAGCTGATAAAAGAAACCAAAGACGACACAGATAGAAAGATACGTCACATTCCTGGATTGGAAGAACCAGTATTGCCCAAATGACTATGCCAGCCAAGACAATCTACAGATTCAATACAGTCCCTATCCAAATGCCAATGGAAGTTTTCATAGAGCTGGAACAAAAAACTTTTAATTTGTATGAAGACACAAAAGACCCCAAAGAGCCAAGGCAATCTTGAGAAGGAAACATGGAGCTGGAAAATCAGGCTCCTTGACTTCACACTGTATAACAAAGCTACAGTCATCAAAACAGTATTGTACTGGCACAAAAACAGAATTAATTAGATCAACTGAACAGGACACAAAGCTCAGAAATAAACCCATATACCTATGGTCAGTCAATCTACAACAAAGGAGGCAAGACTATATGATGGAGAAAAGACAGTCTGTTCAATAAATGGTGCTGGGAAAACTGTCAGCTACATGTGAGAGAATAAAATTAAAACATCCTTTAATATCATACACAAAAATAAACTCAAAATGGATTAAAGATCTAAATGTAAGACGAGATACTATAAAACTCTTAGAGGAAAACATAGGCAGAACATAAATCTTTGACATAAATCACAGCAAGATCTTTTTTGAACCATCTCCTACAGTAATAGAAATAAAAACCAAAAAAAAGGCAATTAAACTCAAACATTTTTGCACAAAGGAAACCGTAAATGTAATGAAAAGACAATCGACAGAATGGGAGAAAATATTTGCAAATGATGCAAGCAACAAGGGATTAATCTCCAAAATATAGAAACAGCTCATGTGACTCAACAACAGAAAACAACGTAATCCACAGATGGGCCACAGACCTCCGCAGACACTTCCCCAAAGAGGACACACAGATGACCGAGAGGCACGCGAAAAGACACACAGCGCTGTTGATACTGGAGAAAGGCAAGCCAAAACCACAGAGAAGTACCACCTCACACAGCCAGAATGGCCATCCTCAGAAACGGCTACAAACAATAAACGCTGGAGAGGCTGTGGAGAAAAAGGAGTCCTCCTACACGATTGATAGGAATATAAATTAGTACAGTCTCTATGGAGAACGGTATGGAAGTTCTTTAAAAAACTAAAATAGAATTACCATGCGATCTACTCCTGGGCATAAATCCAGACAAAACTATAATTCAAAAAAAAAAAAATGCATGCACCCCTAAGTTCATAGTAGCCAAGATATGGAAACAATCTCAACACCATCCACATGTGAATGCGTGAAGATGTGCTGCATGTACACAGTGGAACATCACTCAGCCTTTAAAGGAGCGGAGCGATGCCATTTTCAGCAATGGGAATGGATCTGGAGCTTCCTAAGGGAAGTCATTCAGACAAAGACACATTATGGTATCGCTTGTATGTGCAATCTTAAAAAAAATGATACAAATGAATTTAGTAACAAAATAGAAACAGATTTAGAGAATGCGTGTATTGTTACCAGAGGGGAGAGGGACAGATTAGGAGGCTGGGATAGACAGATACACACTGCTACATTTAAAATCGATAGCCAATAAGGACCTACTATATAGCACAGGGACCTCTACTCAATATACTGTAATAATCTATATAGGAAAAGAACTTGAAAGTGAATAAATACATGTGTAACTGAATCACTTTGTTGTACACCCTAAACTAATACAACATTTTTAATCAACTATACTCCAAAATAAAATATATTTTTAAAAGTATGTGACCTATAAGCACAGAGGCTAATACAACATATAATAACATAAACTTAGAATATATTTGATTACGCACGTCCTTCCGCACATCTTCCACAAGTCCCTCAAGCAACAAATGGCAATCAGCTCAGTGAACAACATTTTTAATCAACTATACTCCAAAATAAAATATATTTTTAAAAGTATGTGACCTATAAGCACAGAGGCTAATACAACATATAATAACATAAACTTAGAATATATTTGATTACGCACGTCCTTCCGCACATCTTCCACAAGTCCCTCAAGCAACAAATGGCAATCAGCTCAGTGCAGTCGCTCAGTCGTGTCCGACTCTTTGTGACCCCATGAACTGCAGCACGCCAGGCCTCCCTGTCTATCACCAACTCCCGGAGTCCACCCAAACCCACGTCCACTGAGTCGGTGATGCCATCCAACCATCTCATCCCTCAGCAAAAGGCAATGCTAAGTGACGGCTAAGTCACTTCAGCCGTGCCTGACTCTGTGCGACGCCATAGACGGCAGCCCACCAGGCTCCCCCATCCCTGCGCTTCTCCAGGCAAGAACAGTGGAGTGGGTGTTGCCATTTCCTTCTCCAATGCATGAAAGTGAAAAGTGAAAGGGAAGTCGCTCAGTTGTGTCTGACTCTTCGCGACCCCATGGACTGCAGCCCACCAGGCTCCTCCGTCCATGGGACTTTCCAGGCAAGGGTACTGGAGTGGGTGCCGTTGACAAAAGGCAATACCAGTTTATAAATAAAGTAAATACTGGTGGTGGAGGTGGTTTAGTCGCTGAGTCGTGTCTGACTCTTGCGTCCCCATGGGCTGTAGGCCCCCAGGCTCCTCCGTCCATGGGATTTCCCAGGGTAGAATACTGGAGTGGGTTGCCACTTCCTTCTGCAGAGGACCTTCCCAACCTAGGGATCAAACCCACATCTCCTGCACTGAAAGCAGATTCTTTACTGCTGAGCCACCAGGGAAGCCCAAATAGATTTAGACCAAAGAGTCATTTTAATGTGTAATGACAGAATAAACCAAAGAGAACCCAAGTATTACTAACATGCCCTCCTTTGTTATAAGTATGATGAAAAACACAAAGCAAAAGTTAGCTTTTGCTTTTAAGCTTATGATAGTTAATTGAAATATAATGACAAGAAGGATGCCAAAATGCTGACAAATATTTAAGGAACTGATTAGAACCCGCCTTCCTTAAGTTTCATGATCTTTTCCCACAGTCAATTACAGAAATCTTTCATTAAATATAACTGTCTTCTGGAGTCACAATTGGGAACCAAAGAAGAAAGTAGTTCGTTTGTCAAGAACATTCATGATTCATATAATTAAAGAAATACCAGACTTCTCATTCTTGGATTCACTTTCAATTGCATTCAATTAAATGGACTATCCCAATGGAAGCAGTTAATCCTCACAGGTTTTTGTATCTGAAAGGCAACAACAAAAAAAAGGAAGGAAACGGAAAAGATCTTTTTTTTTGGAAATAAAAAAGAAATAATGACAATGTTTATGAGCATATTACATGCAAACATTCTTAAAATCCATAATCTTGAGGAAACTAAGATTCTGAGAATTAAATCAAGCTATCTAATGCCATCTAGAACTTGACAGCTGAGCTGAGAGTAACCCCAAATATCTGACACCAAGTCCAGACCAGTGAACTTTTATTCATCTGCAGCTAAACCATTTTGGTGCCGTTTTCCCTCATCTTCTAAATCTCTCACACTTCACCCCACATGGGGATCTTTTATAATTCTTTCCAATAAGAAGCTACTTGAGATGTCTTGAATGAAATAACTACTCAGTCAAACCATTGAGAAATACCTGGAGCTCACACAGAATTAATGTGTTAGATTAAATCAGGGATTTTTGCACCCATGAACATACCAACAGGCTACTTTTGATGGATGGGAGAGCTGGGTGAAGACGACAGTGACTCCAGAGTATTGGTGTTTCTGGACAAGATTAAACGGTAGAAAAAAAAAATGGTCTGAAGTGCTCTGCAAGAGCTTAATATAACTCTAACTGCTACAACCAAGAAAGTTATAAGTACGTAGTGTGTTTTTTTTTTTAATTTTCATTAATGTATACACATTTGCTTCCTAATTAAATTTGGATAGGGAGCCAAAATATATATATATATATATATATA
>SJYX01003065.1:18645-55558 GCA_006410675.1 Oreotragus oreotragus | reverse complement strand
GGGGGGCTCGGGGTCCGGGGGGCTCGGGCTCTGGGGGGCTCGGGCTGCGGGGACCTCGGGCTGCAGGGACTCAGGCCCCCGTAGTTGTGGAGCAGGGGCTTAGCTGTTCCATGGCACGTGGGACTCCTCCAGGACCAGGGTTGGAAGCCCTGTCCCCTTCTTTGCAAGGCGAATTCTTTACCACTGTCCCACTAGGGAAGCCCTAATGCTGAAGTGTTTAAAAACATAAGCCGCCGAATATTGCTAAAGGGTTATTCCGTGTTGTCACATTCCCCTCCTCCGCTCCCAACAAGAACTGTTTTGGGATCGTGGTGACCAGAGTCCGTCTTTGCTGTGTTAGTCTGAGGGGAGCTCAGAATCAGGAAGGCTTCAAGTACTCTCGGTATTCTTGAAGGATGCCTGAGTACTCTGTTTTCTTCTGTCTGCATATTCGTTTGACGTTGTCATAGCCGGCACAGCCCTTCTGATACAGCCCTTCACGTGACTTTGACCGTGAATTCACATTGGGTTGATAAGGTGTTAGCACGAGTGCTAAGTCGCTTCAGTCACGTCTTTGCGACACTATGGACGGTTAAAGTGGCAGGGTCAGAGCTATTTATTGCTTAAGGATTCAAGGTGCTGTTGCTTACTTGCTCGGTTGTGTCCAACTCTTGTGACCCCCATGGCCTGTAGGCCCCCAGGCTCTTCTGTCCGCGGGGTTCTCCAGGCAAGAACACTGGAGTGGGCTGCCACGCCCTCCTTCGGGGGATCTTCCCAGTCTCGGGACTGAGCCCACATCTCCTGCAGTGGCAGGTGGCTTTTGTTTGTTTGATTGTTTTTTCCACTGAGTGACCAGGGAGACTCCAAGGTGTTGGCTGAGCTGCAAAAACTTCGTTTAAGAATTTGCCTACCTCAGCAGTAGTAGGAGTTGGGGTGTTTGACAAGCAAGCAAGAAAGGACTGTTCCTCTATGCATCCCTCTAGACAGTGTGCGTGGACCCATGGTTACCATTTCTGGAGGACAAATTTTATGGGATCTTAGGCACCCTCCTACAGATTGGATACCACCTGTTCTTATCATAGGAGCCCATAGAGGATTTCAAGAGGTCCATAAACCTCCTAGGAATGTCTGTAGAACTGTGCACCTTCTGGAAAGCACCTTCCAGAAGAGGACCTTCTGGGAACAAAGCAAAGCAGCAGCAACCACAGAATTTCCCATATTAGATTCCCTAAGGGACCCAAGGGATGCCTGACCCAGAAAAGATCAAGAATATATGCAATGTAATCAATAGGGATTTTTTTAGGATATGGAGAGATGGAGAGGGATATTTGGAAGTATAGTCTGTGACACTCCAAATCTCTAGTTCTCCAAAATTTTATTGTATTTAAATGTGCTCACAGAAGGTAGACTATATACAACACTAATTATCAAATAAAGAAGCTAACGCTTAAAAAAAAAAAAAGCACAGCAATACTATAACACAATCAGAAAATTGATCATTCTTAATAGGTTTAGCTTTAAACTATATATTATTCTCTGAAAATTATGTATTTATAACTTTCCCTGTTAAAACTACCATCCAGTTGAGCTCATTTCGCATGCTAGTAAGGTAATGCTCAAATTCCTTCAAGTTAGGCTTCAGCAACATGTGAACTGAGAACGTCCAGATATACAAACTAGATTTAGAAAAGGCAGAGGAACCAGAGATCAAGTTGCACTGGATCAAGAAAAAGCAAGAAATTCCAGAAAAACATCTGCTTCATTGACTGAGTGAAAACCTTTGACTATACAGATCACAACAAACTGTGGAAAATTCTTAAAGAGATGGGAGTACCAGACCACCTTACCCGTATCCTAAGAAACCTGTATGCAGGTCAAGAAGCAACAGTTAGAACCAGACATGAAACAACAGACTGGTTCAAAATCGAGAAAGGAGTATGTTGAGGCTTTTTTGTCCCACTGCTTATTTACCTATATGCAGAGGACATCATATGAAATGCTGGGCTGGATGACTCACAAGCTGGAATCAAGATTGCCAGGAGAAATAGCAACAAATTCAGATATGTAGATGATACCACTCTAATGCAGAAAGTGAACAGGAACTAAAGAGCCTTTTTATAAGGGTGAAAGAGGAGAGTGAAAAAGCTGACTTAAAACTCAACATTCAAAAAACTAAGATCATGGCATCTGGTCCCATCACTTCATTGTAAACAGATGGTGGGGGGGAAATGTGGAAACAGTGACCGTTTTTATTTTCTTGGCCTCCAAAATCACTGCAGATGGTGACTGCTGCCATGAAATTAAAAGATGCTTGTTCCTTGGAAGAAAAGCTTTGACAAACCTAGACAGAGTATTAAAAAGCAGAGACGTCACTTTGCAACAAAGGTCCGTCTAGTCAAAGCTATGGGTTTTGCTGTAGTCATGTATGGATGTGAGAGTTGGGTCATAACAAAGGCTGAGTGCTGAAGAATTGATGCTTTCAAATTGTGGTGTTGGAGAAGACTCTTGAGAGTTCTTGGACCACAGGGAGATCAAACCAGCCAATCCTAAATGAAATCAACCCTGAGTATTCATCAGAAGGACTGGTGCTGAAGCTGAAGCTCCAATACTTTGGCCACCTGATGCGAAGAGCCAACTCATTGGAAAAGACCCTGATGCTGGGAAAGATTGAAGGCAGGAGGAGAAGGGGACAACCAAGGATAAGAGGGTTGGATGGCATCACTGACTCAATGGTTATAAGTTTGAGCAAACTCAGGGAGATACTGAAGGACAGGGAAGCCTGGCGTGCTGCAGTCCCTGGGGCTGCAGAGTCGGACATGACTGAGGACTGAACAGGAGCAACTTGCTGATAGCCTCTTTTAAACACTGAAGAAGCTATTTTAAGTGTCCAAAAGCTCAGGGACTCACTTGCTGCCCACGTGGCTGAGACTGCGTCGGCTCAGCAGTCCCCATGCGGGTGGCTGTTCTCTTGGGGACCTGGGTGAGGATAGGGGACAGGACGCTGGAGCAGGGGGATCTGGTGGGAGAGGCTGGAATTTAAATTTTACCTTTTATCTGCTTGCCTTGTCACCTTGGCAAAGTGATTCAGTCACACTGAGCTTCAGTCTTCTCGTCTTCAGAAACAGGCACAGCGCGCCGCACTGCCCGGGTGTCGGGTGCTGGCGTCACGGGCGACGAGGACTATGGTCTTTGAGAAGCAGGTGGGCCGAGCTGGCAGCTCCTGGTGAGAAATGCAGAACCTCAGGCTCCGCTTAGGCTCACTGGGCCAGAATCTGCGCTTTGACAAGATCCCTCCAGAGGCTAGACTCGCTGGTACTTAAATTATTGACCGCGTGAGGGCTCATGGTGGCGTGTCTGGAACTCAAAGTGGAGGAGGCTCCAGGTCCTGTCGTCCCTGCCGCCTGCCCTCTCCTCGGACCGCTTTTCCGGGAGGGGACCGTTTCCGCAGGGTGAGCTTTGGCGGAGGATTCCCGCACAAGCCAGGCTGAGCAGAGCCCGGGCGGCCCGCCCCGTGGGAGAGAGGCCAGAGCGGGCGCCGGGGCCCCGGAGCTCACCCGCCAGGCCGCGGGGCCTGAGGGAAGAGTGCCCTCCGCCCAGAGAGCGGCACTACGCTTCCAGGCCGAGAGCTGGCCTTAGCGGTTTCCAGGGTCAGCCGGACTCCTGCAGACGTGACAATGGCTCAGCGGATAGAAACTCCGCACAGCCCCAGGCTGTCCTTCGCTCGGGCCTGTGTCTGTGTGTGTGTGGGCCTGTGCTGTGGGGCATGGTGGGAGTGTATGTGGTGTGTGTGGGTAGAGTGTGTGTGTATGCAGTGTGTGGTGTGTGGATGCAGGGTGTGTGGATGTGGGGTGAGTGTATGCAGGGTATGTATGGTATGGCTTTTGGGGGTGTGTGTTTGTGTATGCAGGGTGTGTCAGCGATGTGTGTGGGGGAGGTGTGAGTGTGTGGTACGTGTATATGTGTGCTGTGTGTATGTGTGTGTATAGTGTGTGTGTATGCAAGGTGTGTGTATCTGGGGTGTGTATATTCAGGGTATACATGGTATGTGTGTGTTTATTGAGGGTGTGTGTGTATGCAGGATGTCAGCAATGTGTGTGTGGGGGGGTGTGAGTGTGTGGTGTGTATGTGGGGTGTGTGTGGGGTGTATGTATGTATATTCAGGATGTGTGTATGCAGAGTGTGTGTGTGTGGTATGTGTGTATCTGATGTGTGTGTGTGGGGTGTGAGTGTGTATTTCCGGTGTGTATGCAGGATGTGTCAGCAATGTGTGTGGGGGGTGTGAGAGTGGTGTGTATGTNGGGGGTGTCTGTGGTGTGTGTATGTATATTCAGGATGTGTGTATGCAGAGTGTGTGTGTGTGGTATGTGTGTATCTGATGTGTGTGTGTGGGGTGTGAGTGTGTATTTCCGGTGTGTATGCAGGATGTGTCAGCAATGTGTGTGGGGGGTGTGAGAGTGGTGTGTATGTGGGGCTGTGTGTTTATGTGGTATGTGTATCTGATGTGTGAGGGGGTGTGAGTATGTGGTGTGTGTATGTGGGGGGGGGTGTGGTGTGTGTATGTATATTCAGGATGTGTGTATGCAGAGTGTGTGTGTGTGTGTGGTTTGTGTGTATCTGATGTGTGGGGGAGTGTGAGTGTGTAGTGTGTATGTATGTGTGGTGTGTGTATATATATTCAGGATGTGTGTATGCAGAGTGTGTGTGTGTGGTTTGTGTGTATCTGATGTGTGTGGGGGGTGTGAGTGTGTAGTGTGTGTGTATGTGGGGGGTGTGAGTGTATGGTGTGTATGTGGGGGGTGTCTGTGGTGTGTGTATGTATATTCAGGATGTGTGTATGCAGAGTGTGTGTGTGTGTGTGGTTTGTGTGTATCTGATGTGTGGGGGAGTGTGAGTGTGTAGTGTGTATGTATGTGTGGTGTGTGTATATATATTCAGGATGTGTGTATGCAGAGTGTGTGTGTGTGGTTTGTGTGTATGTGATGTGTGTGGGGGGTGTGAGTGTGTAGTGTGTGTGTATGTGGGGGGTGTGAGTGTATGGTGTGTATGTGGGGGGTGTCTGTGGTGTGTGTATGTATATTCAGGATGTGTGTATGCAGTGTGTGTGTGTGGTGTGTGTATATGTGGGGGGTGTGTGTGTGTATCTGATGTGTGTGTGGGGTGTGTGTTTATATGGTGTGTGTATGCGGGGTGTGTGTGTATCTGATGTGTGAGGGTGTGTGTGTGTAGTGTGTGTGTATCTCAGGTGTGTATGCAGGATGTGTCAGCAACGCATGTGGGGGGTGTGAGAAGTGTGTGGGGGTGTGTGTGTGTTTATATGGTGTGTGTATCTGATGTGTGAGGGTGTGTGTTGTGTGTGTATGTGGGGTGTGTGTGTGTATCTTAGGTGTGTATGCAGGATGTGTCAGTGATGCATGTCGGGGGTGTGAGAGTGGTGTGTGTGGGGATGTGTGTGTTTATGTGGTATATCTGATGTGTGAAAGGGTGTGAGTGTGTGGTGTGGGGGGGTGTGTGTGTACGTGTTGGGTGTGTGTTTTAGGTGTCTCTGTGTTGGTGTGACCCTGTTGGACACACCCTTCTCCCTTTACTGGAATGTTCTGGGCTTCACTTCCCGAGGACCGGCCCCGCCCCCCGCAGCAGGCCCCAGTCTCTGAGAGTCCTGGGGAGGAACTCCAGGGTGGAGGAAAGACTGCTTTCCTCGCATCAGATCTCCATTCCCCGCCCTGCTGTCTCTTTTGCCCTGTTCTGCTTCGGCGTGTATTTTCTAAGAACAAGGGCAGTCTCCTATAGCAGCGCAGTGCGGTTATCAAGCCCAGGAAGTTCAGCGTTGATATGATACTCTTATCTAATCAACATTCCGTGTTCCGATTCTGTCAGTTGTCCAGCAGTCTTCCTGGTAGCAGTGTTTTTCTCAGTCGAGATTTGTTCCACAATCTCCTGTTGCATTTAGTGGTCTTGTCTCCTTACTCCGAAACAGGTCCTCAGGCTTTCTTTGTGTTTCTTGATGCTTTGGCAAGGTACAGACAAATTCTTCTGCAGAATTGGATTTCTGACGCTTCCTCGATGTTGGATTCGCGTGGTGCCTGTTTGGAAGGAAGATCACAGTAGTGACCTCGTGTCCTTCTCGGGACACGTGAGGCCAGTTTACTGCCCCGGTGGCGATGCTGGCTTCCATCACGCAGCTGAGGTGCTGTTCGCCAGGCTTCCCACGCAAGGTTACTACTCTCCTCTTCGGAATTAATGTTATTCGGGAGGAAGCATCCCAAGACAATACAAATGCCATTTTCCTCCTCAAATTTTCAGCCACTAGTTTTAACATCCACTGATGGTTTTCTGACTCCCTTGCTCCTCCTGTGTGTATTAGCTGGCGTTCTACTCTGTGGAAGAGCTTTTATTTCTCTCCTATATCCGAGTCCACGTGATTATGTGTATCCATGTGGACCTGTGAAGAAACCCTTCCCCCTCACATCCTGAGCCTTTTCTGGTCTCCTCTGTCCGGAGTCATGGAGAACCAGCCGGAGCACCCAGAGCGGGGAGCTGCCTGGGGTGTGGCCGTGGGGGACGGGGGCCCCGGAGAGCCTCCACAGCTGGGGGTGGGAGGGGTCACAATCTCGGTTCCAAACTGAGGTCTCCATACAGCTGGGAAGTGTGGATTTCTTCATGCTTACTCACAGACACTGAAACCCCTTCCCTGAGAGCAGAAAGCCAGTCAGAACACAGCCGTGTCCCCTCCTCTTCCGTTCAGACACCCTTCTCTTCCCACCCCCACCTCCACCAGCCACCCCAGGGTGTCTCTTCCAAAGTCAGTAGCGAATGTCTCTGCCTAAGGACTGGGAAAGGCCTCAAGGTGTCCGAAAGCTTGCTGTTGTTTCGTCACTCTGTCGTGTCCTGCTCTTTGTGACCCATGGACTGCATCACACCAGGCCTCCCTGTCCATCACCAACTCCCGGAGTTTACTTAAATTCATGTCCATCGAGTCAGTGATGCCATCCAACCATCTCATCCTCTGTCGTCCCCTTCTCCTCCCACCTTCAATCTTTCCCAGCATCAGGGTCTTTTCAAATGAGTCAGTTCTTCACATCAGGTGGCCAAAGTATTGGAGTTTCAGCTTCAACATCAGCCCTTCCAATGAATATTCAGGACAGATTTTCTTTAGGATGGACTGATTTGGTCTCCTTACTGTCCAACGGACGCTCAAGAGTCTTCTCCAACACCACAGTTCAAAAGCATGAATTCTTGGGCGCTCAGCCTTCTTTGGTCCAGTTCTCACATCCACACATGACCACTGGAAAAACCATTAAGAAAAGGCATACCTTACAATTACAAACTAGAAAACCGAAAGGATAGGTCCCAGTAACCCTTTATGCCTCTTGTTTTTCCAAAGTAAACAAGTTTCTATCCAATTTGTGATAGCATTGGAAATTTCTTGGACACTATTTAGGAACTTTAATCGAGAGCAGGCTGCCAAACTGTAGGAGGTACCCCATCCACATTACTGAGAAACTGGCTTTAAAATTTTAGCAGAGTTTAGAGAGGGATTGGGATTGCTTTGTTGCCAGAGCATCTGTACTTACAGTTTGCTTCATGCACTTGCTTTATTCAGTTTTGTTTTAGCTCAATTAAGGAATGAAAGAGAAAAATCTCTTAATTGGTCAGGTGGCTTGCTAGTAACAAGATTTTATGGAAGTTTTCTTTTTGGCCATATGGAATTATTTATCAAATATACAAAGTCAGAGAAACAAATGATAAAACAGATTAACGTGTTTTTTCCTCTCTGAATCTGCCAGTGCTACATGGTCTCTCATACTGAGCTGGCTGAACTCATGGTGACTGTCCCATGACCCAGGCTAGAGGGCGGCAGCCTCAGGTTTTGGAACTGCCTTCATTTCCTTTTCAAATAGCATAGAGATTACTCTGGGCGTCCCATGGTAAAGGATCAGCCTGTCAATGCAGGAGATGCTGGAGACCCAGGTTTGATCTCTGGGTGGGGAAGATCCCCTGGGGGAAGAAATGGCACCCCACTCCAGTCTTCTTGCCTGGAGAATCCCATGGACAGAGGAGCCTGGTGGACTACAGTCCATGGGGTTGCAGAGAGTCGGACACAACTGAGCGACTGAGCACACACACAGAGGTTACTCTGTTGCTCGCTTTTGCCTTAGCCAGCTGGACGACATCAGCTGCTGTAAGGCTGGGGAACTCTGCCAAGGGAATTCATGCGTGTGTGTGACATTTACATTAACTGGGTGGGCTTGCAGATGGGTCATCTAAGCCCTTAATATTATTAATAAGCTACGGTATTAAGTTGGTCCACACAATCCACATGAAAAAGATATACATTAGAAAAACCAGGTCTTTTAACTTGGTTTTCCTTCATACAAATATGTTCAGAGGGTAAGAACCTATTTCACTCTTTTTTGTCTTTGCGTAAGATTCACTGAGGCATTTGGTCTTTCTGTTCTCCCTATTAAGTTAGAAATTTAACTTCTGAAGTTGTCATGAGTCAAAAGAAAAGGAACAAAGTTTACAGATATTTATGAGTCAGTGAATGAACAAATTACAATCATTTAAAAACAATTTAGAATTTATAAAGAAATACATCAATTACATTTTTTACAACAGCTTTTATCTAGTTGTAAAAGCAATCCATGTGCATAATGGAAATTTTGGGAAAAAAAGAGATAATAAATAAGAGATAAATAAGTAAAAAGATATAAATGATAACTAAGAAATAAGAATACGAAATAAATTTAATGTTCACTCTTGATTTCACTAGCCAGTGTTTGTAGCTCCTCTTAATATTTTGGAGTGTTTTTCCCAAGTCTTTTTCTGTGCAGATGTAATGCATACATGTTTTAACACGGTTGAATTCATATTTTGTTATCTATAGTTTTTATCTTGCTTTTTACATTGAATGTTTTATTGTGGTTATTTCTCACATTGTTAAGTAGTAGTTTTAATGATTGCACAATTACTTTTTAAAAGTCTTCCTGCCAGCCTAGAATTTATGGATTGCTTCTGACTTCATGCCACCAAGACAAATACTTCTGTAGGCATCTGTGCATGTAAATCTTAGTTTGCATGCTTGGTCATTTCCTTGGGAACATCCATGCTCTCTTGGAGCGAAAGCAGAAACTAAGCCTAGGCCCCATGTCCTAGGAAAGAATTAAGCCGTTTCAGCCCTGTTAGATTCCTCAGGATCCCTTTTTTGCTAAAGGGAAGGGACCAGTCATATTCACACCCTCTTGAGCCCACAGTATTGTGCTCAGAAACACAGCACTACCAAGGGGAGCCCTGGTGCATATTTCTCTCTCTTTGGGGCATGGAGGATAAGCCGAGCTGGCACCTTGCCCCAAAGTGATCCAGTAACCGTGTGCAGGGAAAGTTTTGTTTGATAGGACCTGAGCAAATGGCTTTTTCTTTTTTCTTTTTTAAGTTTTATTAAGGCAAAATGTGTTCCCCGGGTTAGAAAGATAAAGTTACTTCCTACATGCCCGGACTGGCTCCCCCCAACATGCTGCTCATTCTCCTGTAGACACACCACTTCGATGACCTGGGAAGGACTTTACACCCTGCAAAGAGAGATAAAGGGAACTCAAGGGCATGACCTCCTTTATCACAGAGATGCAGAGGTGCTCATGCTTCTTCATTGTCAACTGTAGAACCCTTTGTTCCTCTTTCAAAAGCGTCTTTGTATTTCTTGCAATGAGCTGGCGCGCTCTCTCCCAGCTGTCGGAAATGCAGGAGAACTTCGTGGAAAGCAAGAGTGTCTATTGTTCCCTGGAAAGTTAGAGGTGAGCTCCCTTCCCGTGGTCCCCGTCACCATGTGCCCTGTCTGCGGAGTGTTGCAGTGGTGCCACCGGAAGTGGCTCTCCTGCAGGAACTGTGCTTCCTGTTCCCAGAGGAGCAGGCCCTGCTGCCTTGGGAGGGCCTTCCTCTCCTGGTTCTGTCTTCAGTGATTATCACGTGACTTTGAAAGCAGTTCAGGGAGCTTGTTCTGGAAAAGATGATGATAGCTTAGAAAGATCCATATACTAGAATAAGTTAACATAAGCTATGAAGGATAAGTACTCTTGCCTGGAAAATCCCATGGATGGAGGAGCCTGGTGGGCTGCTGTCCATGGGGTCGCTAACAGTCGGACAGACTGAGCGACTTCACTTTCACTTTTCTCTTTCATGCATTGGAGAAGGAAATGGCAACCCACTCCAGTGTTCTTGCCTGGAGAATCCCAGGGACGGGGGAGCCTGGTGGGCTGCCGTCTGTGGGGTCACACAGAGTCGGACACGGCTGAAGTGACTTAGCAGCAGCAGCAGCAGCTGTAGGACAAGGACCGTCAGACAGGAGTTTTCAGTCATTCCTCCACACGCAAATGGACTGTTTTTCTTTTTTCCACTTCACTCAAAAGGTCAGATAGCACAGTGAGCACAGCACAATGAGGCAGTTAGCGCAGGCCCTGAAGACAGAGCCTAGACTGCCTCACCTGTGCCGTTCACTAAGTTTGCTTGGAAAACGAACACTTACTGCCTTGTGTTCTTATCTATCAAAAGGGGATACTACGAGTATCTACAACCCAGTCTTGTTATAATGCTTAATACATTAGGTAATGCCTGCTACATGCCTAGACACATAGTAAGAGCTTCACAAATATCCATTATGAGTCTTACTCTGTTACCCATCAGGACAAAGTGTTTTTCAAAGTCATAATTTCAACAGGCAAAAATTCTGTGTGTTTAAAAAAATTAACATTTTTCAACTTCCCCCATAGTTTTCCAGTTCAAAACTGTCTTTTCTAGGTATATGCTGTAAAACCTTTTTTCCAACAATGACCTTCCACCTTGCCGACAGCTGACCACCGCTGGGAAGTGCATTAGTCTGCCTGGGACGCCATAACGAAGGTCTTAAACAGCAGAAGCTTATTTTCTCGTGGTGCTGAAGGCTGAGATGTCTGAGGTCAAGGCGCTGTCTGCCTGTGTGTACCGTGAGGGCTTTCTTCCTGGCTTTGGGACGGCTTGCTTTCTCACTGTGTCTGACCCAGCGGAGACTGAGCTCTCCAGTGTCGTTCTTATACGGACAGTAGTTCTGTCACGTCAGGGCCGCAGCAGCGTGACCTTTAGTTACCCCCTTGTAGGCCCCGTCTCCAAATACACTCACGTTGTGGGCTGTGATTTCCGCATATGAATTTTGAGGCTTGAGGGGCACAGTTCAGTTCATAGCAGAAGGTGTGGAGGATGGTCCTCCACGAAGGGAGTCCTACGAGTCAGACACTTGGAGTTTCAACCAGATGTTAAATTCAGAGCTGGTATTTACAGCCATACATAGAAATTCCCATTCAACCCAAATCGTGAAAGCTCAGCGCTTCTGTCGCTGGCCAGAGACCTCAGTCTAGAATTAACAGACATGCGACTCTATGCTAAGTGTGTCTGACATAAGGCCTTAGAATAAGAAAGGCCCATGCTAAGCAGCCATCCATTCCTCTAACTGTTTCAGGTTCTGCACCTGCACCAGGTCAGATCGACAGGAAATTAACTCAGTGGAAGTTATTAGTTTCCTATAACATTGTCCTCACAAAACCATGATTTGAAGAGTCTCTTTAGGGCTTTACATAAAAATGGCTCATAAGAATACCGCCTGATTCATTCATAAAAGGGCCATTGATAATATTCTTAAATGTTTTCCAGCCTCATTTATATCTTTTAAGTAAATAAAATAGAATTCCCAGATAGAAAGTGTACAAAGGAATAAGCATTAGGGAAAAACCCTTCCTCACTGACTTCTCAACATCAGCAACTACACTAGCAACTGAAAAACCTATTAATGTCCACTGGACCTTTACTATCCATCAGTTACTACACCAAGCATGTATAGTTCCATAGTGTTTTTCTTACAAAAAGTCTCATGACAAGAATAGTATTTTTTTCTTAATTATGGAGCAAAGAAATCCAATCAAAAGATTAGATAATTTGACCTAGAATTTTGAGATACAAGTGACAGAATTGAAATACAAATCTGCATGAGTCCAGAATTTATTCTTTCACTAGAACTTTTTGAGATACAAGTGACAGAATTGAAATACAAATCTGTATGACTCCAGAATTGATTCTTTCACTCTAAACAAAAAATATACTTACTTGAAGGGAAACTTATGAGAAAAATCAAGTTATTTTCAATTAAATAAAGAAGTACTCCTTGTTCTCTGTGTCACTTTCCAAAAAGACAGTCCTATCCTCTCCAGCAATCGTGCTTCAGGTCTACACAGACAACGTCCCTCCTGGAGGCATCTATTTTAAGCGATCGGATAGAAGTGGTGATCATTATCAACGATCACGCAACCAGGACAACCCAGACAGAATCATTTTCCCTCTGTGGGAAAATCAGTGATGCTATGATGAAACACATCAACAAAAATAGTAAGCCCTACCCCTTGGTGATATATGTGAATATGCACATGAACAGTCCTGTAAAGCAATGACTTGTCACCGTGCTGACTGATGCAGGAAGACCAAAACGTCAGTGCGAGCGCAAGGAAGAGAACTAAGCCTTGTGTCCAGCAGAAGAGCATTCTCTGGTCTGACAGAGATGAAGCAAATCGCAGGACTGTCTGACACCCTTGAGACATCGTGAGCAAAACAGTCATCATCAACTTACCTTAAACACTCCCCACAAGAAATCACAAAGATGCTTTAAGTATTGAGGATTTCAAAATACTCAGAATTGTTAATGAGGCAAACACCACTAGTATTATTTATGGCTTGTACAACTTTGATGCCAAAGAAAATGTATTGATTTTTTTTGGGGGGTGGGGGTTGGAATAATTTTATTTTTATTTTTATTTATTATTATTATTTTTTTACACGAACTCCTGCAGAGGAAGCAACTTTGGGATGTCTCTCCTCTTTACTGCTGATAGAATCTTTCAAGGTATTCCACAGCTCGAAACATCTATTTTCCCACTTGGGTTGAGAAAATATTGATAAAATGCTATTTAATTATTTCAATGCTAAGTTCAAGTATAAGCATAAGAAAAACATCAACAAAAGCAGAAGAGTCACCCATGGCCTCAGGGCACCTCCTTCAGACCGCAGTCTGTTAGAAACTGCCTTCTCTCTCTCTATTTTATTGCCATTTAAGAATAAAATGCTGACTCCATGTGATCTGTAGAGAAGGCTCTTTGATCTATAACATTATGGATGGATAGATCCACATTGTACATTATACCAACAATGAAATTTAGAAATTTCTACAGGAGTTATTCAGGATGCAATTAAAATACATACCTTCATGAGACTATCAGTTACAGTACAAGTATCTAGGCAGTGACGTCACCTAGGGACACGTGTCAGAATCTGCTGTTTCTTGGATGTCATTCTCTTCCACTGATTTGAGTTCATACCAACCAGAAACAAGTGTGCTCATTCAGATTATAAAAAAGAGAAAACAGTGACCAAGGATGGCTAGACCTTGGCAAGTCCAAGCTCACAGATCATTCTCCATAAGCACTGCTCAGAAGAAAAAAGCACAGATAACTGCCAAAAAATATCTCAAGAGGTCTGCTCTCGGTAGAGAAACGACTACAGGGGATGTGACCAATATTTGAGCTAGGAAGATCTGGGGTGTATTGCTCAGGGGGATGAGGAATACGAAGCTGTAAATAGTAAATGGAAAAGCAAAAATCTCTTCCAAGAAGTCACCCACATTCTATTCCTATGCTATCAAAGTCACTGGGAGATGATAAGAAGCTTCAAAGAAAGATCAACAGTGAACAAATAAACGCACCAAAATCATCAATCTGGTGAAAAAAAAAAAAAAATCAGATTGCTAAAAAGAAGAAAACTTCTAGGATCCACAGAAACACGCTACCATTGTGAGGTTTTACTAGAGCTCAGGGGTCATAGTCAGAGGAGGCCAAGAAGCTTCCAGGAGTACAGATCCTACACATGGAAGGCTGTCTTCTGGACCCGTCACTGAACAGAGCAGTGGAAGAGGAGAGAGAACTAATTCTACACAGCTGGGAAAAAACTGAAGGCCCCAGAGTTTTACTGAATCTATGCAGGGGCAAGTTAAAAATCACTTGTTGAGCTGCTGCTATATAGGAAGACTTCTGACCATTCTAAATATTTCAAAAAATGTGAACAGTGAGAGAAGTGAATACCTGTTCACTTGATCAATACTATAAACAAGGGAGAAGTATAATTTATCTGTTAACTAAAACTCTGTTTAAAATTGGCACTAGTAAAAAATAAGCATCATCTTCTTAAAAGATGGGCAAAAGTCAAATAAATTACACTTCAAAGTAAGTTTCAATCTATTGTTTAAACCAGAACTATGCTGAAAGTACTTTTAAAACAGCAAGCAAGTTCTTGAGAAAGTAACTATCTGTGACTAAGGTCTTACTGTTTAAAATTATATTCACATATGTTCAAAATCAATGAATTTGCCTCCTTATCTTGCAATTATCTTTGAAATTCAGTGATTATTTAATTACATAATAAACTCACTATCATTATTGCCCACCTACTATGTGCTAAATACCATGGTAAATGCTGGGTTAATACAAATATAATTCAGACACGATTCTCCAATCTCAATTATCTTAAAACTTAATGGAAGTGGGAGACATATCTCTAAGAAACTATAATAACATATAGAGTATAAATTACATGATATTCATAAAGAAGAGTGCTAGTTAGCCTGAAAGGACACTTTTGAATTATATTGTCCCTGACATGCCCTTTTAAAAACAGAAGCATTTTATTCTAATAATATGCATAGGCAACAGTAGAAAAATAAACAAGTTTTGAGACACAAGTCAGGTACATTTTGAGCATAAAATGTGAGATGTGAAGAGTGAACTATAATATCTGAGTGATTAAAGAGAAACCTCTGGGGCCTGGGAAGAACAAGAGAAACAGTTAAAGCAAATGGAGAAGATGGATGAGAAGGCCTAATGGAACACGAGTAAGAAACTTTACACACACTTTACACGTTCTCCTAAGGCCATCTCCTGTTTCCAAGGAAATCAGCAAACTCTAGGGTACATTTCAGCTGTTTTAAAACTATTGATCAAAAGTTTCCATCTTATAAAATAGACTTCCTAAATTTGTAGAAAGTTCTAGTGAATTCGAAAGTACCTTCCCACTTCAAAATGTTAACTTTTTTTACATAAAAAGATTATCATATAGAGAGATATCTTAAAAATAGTTCTCAAGTTGAAAAACAATTTACTCACAACAACCCGATGTTTCTGAAGAGAAATATTCCAAAAGACCCGAAATGCTTGTTTCCCTCAATTCTGGCTCTTTTGGTGATTTGCCCACAAGTAAAACATTGTTCTGTGGACTTTCACAGTCACAGAAACCAATTAAAGCAGTCTTTCTCAAAACAGAATTGGTCGCATATAAGCAGATTTCTGCAAGAATGTTTATGTATATGGAGACTACATTCTGGGCCCATGAAAAATCATCTACCTTGCAGCTTTTATCCTAAAATGAGAAAAAAGCTATTAGAGAATCAAAGTATGTTCTGTCATAATGAGAACTATATACCATACTTATAAGAAATATCTTCAGTTTTTATTGAGTTGTTAAAAGACCATAATCAACTAACACTTCTAAAATGCGCTCATTAAAAAAATAAATAAATAAATAAAATAAAATAAAATGCGCTCATTAAAAGCAAGTATTCCATGGGTAGATTGCATGAGACAAGGTTCAAAAAATAAAAAATTACTAAAAAGTATATAAAGTACAACATTTCAATTTCCTTAGTAATCAATGGATCGTCAATTAATCCAATGAGATACTTTTCTCCATTTCATATTGTAAAAGAATCTGTTTTGTATATAGTTCAATTTGTATGTACATTTCTATATATTTTTTCATAGGAATGCAAAAGAGTTATATCTTCTGGAGAGGAATTTGAACAGCTGTTACAGAGGCTGTCATTTGGTAACAAATCTACTCTAAAGAAATATTCATAAGTGCAGGTAAAGTTTTTTTTTCTTTTTTTTTGTATTTATTTATTTTTTTACATGAACTCCCAAACATGAACCCCCCTCCCACCTCCCACCCCACATCATCCCTCCAGATCACCCCCATACACCAACAGCTGTTACAGAGGCTGTCATTTGGTAACAAATCTACTCTAAAGAAATATTCATAAGTGCAGGTAAAGTTTTTTTTTCTTTTTTTTTGTATTTATTTATTTTTTTACATGAACTCCCAAACATGAACCCCCCTCCCACCTCCCACCCCACATCATCCCTCCAGATCACCCCCATACACCAGCCCCAAGCATCCTACATCCTGCATTGCAGGTAAAGATTTTGTGTATGAGAATATCAGTTCAATATTATTTGTAATTAACTGTGAATTGTTGTTGGTGATGAACAGGAAAGCCTGGCGTGCTGCAATCCATGGGGTTGCAAAGAGTTGGACACGACTAAGGGACCGAACTGAACTGTGAATAATGCAATTAACTGAATCAGAAATAAGCTCAAAGTTCAACAACAGACAAACAGTTACCTCATCCTCACTAAAATGTATTAATAAATCTTAATAACATGTAATGACAAATTTTTTAAAATAGGAAACTCAACCATGACTATGTGACCCCATGTTTGCTAATAAAATTTAAAAATTCCTCCTGGCTGCATGCATGTGTGCATGTGAGTATAACATACTTATCTCTGGGTCTCTATCTATCTGTCTATACTGGGATGTATAGTAAACATGCTTTACTTTTACATTTAACTAAAATTATTATTACAAAGTCAGGCTCATTATAGGTGCTACCTTGGTGGCTCAGACAGTAAAAAATCTGCCTGCAATGCAGGAGACCTGGGTCTGATCCCAGGTTGGAAAGATCCCTGGAGAAAGGAATGGCTACCCACTCCAGTATTTTTGCCTGGAGAATCCCATGGACAGAGGAGCCTGGCAGGCCACAGTCTATGGGTCCCAAAGGGTCAAACATGGCTGAGCAACTAACACTTTCACTTTCCTTCATGATCATTATAAGTCCTAATATAATGTACAATTAAAATAGGGTCAGAAGTAAAATTTGTTTCAATTTAGGTCTCTTTGTGCACCATCATTAACAATATATACCCTTACCTGATTTTGAACAGACATCATGCTTAACAGAAAATCTCTCATCAGGTCCATGAATGCTTTCAGACAAGCTATGTTTAATCTGGCAGCCTCCCCAAGGACCAACAAAGCCAAGGCTAAATCCAACCTGGAAATTTTATGAACAAAACAACAAATACTTTAGTTTAGAATAACACTGAAGAATCTTTTAATGAGAGAGGTAACCGGCCAGAAGAAATGACTCAAAGACTTTAGCTTAAAATAACACTGAATAGTCTTTTAATGAAAAAGGTAACACGCCAGAAGAAGTGACTGCTGTGGACGACTAGATACATTTATTTTCAATAAAGACTAATGCTCTTTGCCATTGGTAAATACTTACAGAAAAGGGCCACATTGGGACAGATGCTGAGTTCACAGTAGTGCTCTGACAAAACTGAGAGTAAAAAATATTACAAATGATCACGTCTCTTTATAGATCCTGCATAGCGAGCAATCTAAGGCACTGGTTTCAGAGTGTTCCCAAGATCTCAAAAATAAGTTTTGATTTTTAACCTTTTGCAACTGATTCCAACAGGTGAATTTCAAGAGAGAGTTTTATTCTCAAAAGAGAGAATTAAAAAATGGTCTTTCTAAACACTATGAAAGCTCAGTATTTTTATATAAAGTGCAATTTCTCAAAATAAATTTGTATTTCACATTAAATAGGAGACTGCCAAGATTTGAAATAACTATGCAACTAGGAGGGCTACCCTGCTGACTCAGATGGTAAAGAATCTGCCTGCGGGAGACCTGAGTTTGATCCCCGGGTTTGGAAGATTCCCTGCAGCACCCACTCCCATATTTTTGCCTGGAGAATCCCATGGACAGAGGAGCCTGGCGGTCTGCAGTTCATGGGATCACAAAGAGTCGGACATGATTAACTAAGCACACGCACGTGTGCGTGCGCGTACACACACACACACAACTGGGAAATCATATAAGAATTCATTAACCGTAAGTGTACGTATATTCTAACAGTTTCAGGAAATTATACATTTAGTGTTGTTGTTATTCAAATTTCAAAGAGCTGATAATAATGTAAATATAAAATCATCTCTGCCTGGAGCTACATACTGCCTTGATTCATAGGCCATTAATCAGTTAAATCATCCCACATAGTCAACAAGAGTCCAAAATGCAGTACTTGGGTGCAATCTCAAAAACCATAGAATGATCCCCGTTTGTCCCTCTCCAGGGGATCTTTCTGACCCAGGGACTGAGCCCAGGTCTCAGGCACTGCAGGCACATTCTTCATCATTTGCGCCACCAGGGAAGCCCCCACAGTAATGCAAGTCTAGGACCCGACCACTGCTGCCAAAGAAGCTGAGGCTGACCAGTTTTATGAAGACCTATAAGACCTCCTTCCCTGGTGGCTCAGAGGGTAGAGCGTCTGCCTGCAATGTGGGAGACCCAGGTTCGATCCCTGGGTTGGGAAGATCCCCTGGAGAAGGAAATGGCAACCCACTCCAGTATCCTTGCCTGGAGAAACCCATGGACAGAGGAGCCTGGTAGACTACAGTCCATGGGGTCGCAAAGAGTGGGACACGACTGAGCAACATCACTTTCACTTTCATAAGACCTTCTAGAACTAACATCAAAAAAAGGTCCTTTTCATCACAGGGGATTGAACATACAGTAGGAAGTCAATAAATACCTGGAATAACAGGCAAGTTTGTCCTTGGAGTACAAAATGGAACAGGACAAAGGTTAACAGAGTTTTGCCAAGAGAACATAGCAAACACCCTCTTCCAAGAGGATTCTACACATGGACATCACCAGATGGTCCGTACCAAAATCAGACTGATTTCTAGTCTTTGCAGCTGAAGATGGAGAAGCTCTATATGGTCAGCAAAAACGAGACAGGGAGCTGACTGTGGCTCAGATCATAAACTCCTTATTGCAAAATGCAGGCTTAAATTGAAGAAAGTAGGGAAAGCCACTAGACTCCGTGGTGTGACCTAAATCAAGCCCCTTATGATTACACAGCAGGGATGACAAATGGATTCAAGGCATTAGGTCTGGCAGACAGAGCGTCTGAAGAGCCACGGACGGAGGTTGGTAACACCGCATAGGAGGTGGCGATCAAAAGCATCCCAAAGAGAACGAAATGAAAGAAGGCAAAGCGGTTGTCTGAGGAGGCCTCACAAACAGCTGAGAAAAGAAGAGAAGCAAAAGGGAATGATACACCCAGCTGAATGCTGAGTTTCAAAGGACAGCAAGGAGACATAAAGTCTTAAGTAAACAATGCAGAGAAACAGAGGGAAACAATAGAATGGGAGAGACTAGAGATCTCTTCAAGGAAACTGTAGACACCAAGGGAACATTTCATGCAAAGATGAACGCAAGAAAGGACGAAAATGGCAAAGACCTAACAGAAGCTAGGGAGACTAAGGAGAGGTGGCAAGAAGACACAGAAAAGTGTTGAAGGGTTAATCACCCAGTCGTGCCCAACTCTTTGTGACCACATGGACCTTAGCCCACCAGGCTCCTTTGTCCACGGGATTTTCCAGGCAAGGATACTGCAGTGGTTTGCCATTTCCTTCTGCAGAGAATACACAGAAGAACTATACAAACAAAGGTCTTAATGACCTGGATAACTACAAATGAATATGGTCACTCACCTAGAGCCAGACATCCTGGAGTGTGAAGTCAAGTGGGCCTTAGGAAATATTACTATGAACAAAGCTACTGGAGGTGACAGAATTCCAGTTGAGCTATTTCAGATCCTAAAAGATAATGTTGTGAAAGTGCTGCACTCAATATGCCAGCAAATTTGGAAAACTTAGCAGTGGCCACAGAACTGGAAAAGGTCAGTTTTCATTCCAATCCCAAAGAAAGGCAATGCCAAAGAATGCTCAAACTACCGCACAACTGTATAAGATGTATAAGCTGGATTTAGAAAAGGCAGAGGAATCAGAGATCAAATTGCCAACATCCACTGGAACATGGAAAAAGCAAGGGAATTAAAAAAAAAACTACTTGTGCTTTATTGAATACACTAAAGAGTCTGACTGTGGATCACAACAAACTATGGAAAATGCTTAAAGTGATGAGAATACCATACCACCTCACCTGTCTTCTGAGAAACGTGTATGTAGGACAAGAAGCAATAGTTAGAACAATGGACTGGTTCAAAATTGAGAAAGGAGTACATCAAGTACATGTTGTCACCCTGCTTGTTTAACCTCTATGCAGAGTACATCATGCGAAGTGCTGGGCTGGATAACTCACAAGCTGGAATCAAGATTGCTGGGGGAAATATCAATAACCTCAGGTATGCAGATGATACCACTCTACTGGCAGAAAGCAAAGGGGACATAAAGAGTCTCTTGATGAGGGTGAAAGAGGATAGTGAAAAAGCTGGCTTAAAACTCACCATTCAAAAAATTAAGATCATGGCCTCCAGTCCCATCACTTAATGGCATATAGAAGGGGAAAGAGTGAGAGAGTTTATTTTCTTGGGCCCCAAAATCACTGCAGATGGTGACTGCAGCCATGAAATTAAAAGACGCTTGCTCCTGGAAGAACAGTTATAACAAACCAAGACAGTGTATTAAAAAGCAAAGACATTATTTTGCTGACAAAGATCCACAGAGTTAAAGCTATGGTTTTTCCAGTAGTCATGTACAGATGTGAGAACTGGACCAAAAAGAAGGCTGAGTGCAGAAAAATTGATGCTTTTGAACTGTGGTGTTCGAGAAGAATCTTGAGAGTCCCTTGGACAGTAAGGAGATCCAACCGGTTAATCCAAAAGGAAATTCAGTTCAGTTCAGTTCAGTTGCTCAGTTGTGTCTGACTCTCTGTGACCGCATGGATTGCAGCACGCCAGGCTTCCTGTCCATCACCAACTCCCGGAGCTTACTCAAACTCACATCCATCAAATCAGTGATGCCATCCAGCCATCTCATCCTCGGTCGTCCCCTTCTCCTCCTGCCCCCAATTTCCCCCAGCATCAGTCTTTTCCAATGAGTCAACTCTTCACATGAGGTGGCTAAAGTACTGGAGTTTCAGCTTTAGCATCAGTCCTTCCAAAGAAAACCCAGGACTGATCTCCTTTAGGATGGACTGGTTGGATCTCCTTGCAGGCAAAGGGACTCTCAAGAGTCTTCTCCAACACCACAGCTCAAAAGCATCAATTCTTCAGTGCTCAGCCTTCTTCACAGTCCAACTCTCACATCCATACATGACCACAGGAAAAACCATAGCCCTGTCTCTTATACACATCTAGATGTGTATAAGAGACAGGTTTATTGTGATCCACAAAGTCAAAAGCTTTAGCATAGTCAATAAAGCAGAAATAGATGTTTTTCTGGAACTCTCTTGCTTTTTCCATGTTCCAGTGGATGTTGGCAATTTGATCTCTGGTTCCTCTGCCTTTTTTAAAACCAGCTTGAACATCTGGAATTTCATGGTTCACATATCGCTGAAGCTTGGCTTGGAGAATTTTGAGCATTACTTTCCTATAACCTTGAATATTCATTGGAAGGACTGATGCTGAAGCTGAAGCTCCAGTGTTTGGCCACCTGATGTGAAAAGCTCACTCACTGGAAAAGACTTTGATGCTGGGAAAGACTGAAGGCAGGAGGAGAAGGGGATGACAGAGGATAAGATGGTTGTATGGCACCACTGACTCAATGGACATGAGTTTGAACAAACTCTGGGAAATAGTGAAGGACAGGGAAGCCTGAAGTTCTTCAAGTTCACGGGGTTGCAAAGAATCCGACACGACTTGGCAAGTGCAGAACAACAGTAAATCAATACATTTTAAAATTATATTTGGATTTCACAACTGTGATACTTCAGGTCAGCAAGTCAAGTTCATCATGATTTTCAAAAGGATACACCTCTAACTACGGAAAAAAGATAATTCTTTGCATTTGAATGATGCTTTGCAGACCTCAAAGTTTTTCACAATTTACCTCCTTAATCCAAACCACAAATTTTGACACTTTGAAGAATTTTTTTTTAATACTTTAAAGATATTTCAAAAATTGAGTCAAACAGATCTGGGAAACCTGTCCCAGTTCATGTTTTAAGTTAGGTTAACTAATAATTTAAGTCTTCTCCCACCTATGTGTTTTTCCTACTTTTTTCAGTTTTGCTTTTCTAAGCCATTATTTAAACACATTAATATTTAACCTTAGATTACAATGCTGCCTATTGCACACCTAGTTCCATTTGTCTCCTTCTTCCTTTCAGAACTAAACCTCAATTTTGTTCAAAATGGCCAAGTGATCACTTAACACTGCTTCAACAAGATGGAAATCTTTTACATCTTGATTGGGGTAGTGATTACACAGGTGTGTGCATCTGTCAAAAGTCATAGATCTGTATACACAAATTGTTTTAATTTTGTTACATGTAAATTATATCAAATACATCTAATTTTTAACAAATGACTCCCCAGACTCCTTTGGAATGGGGCTAAGTATAGGTTTGGTCAGTGAGATATAAGAGGAAGCATATTGTAAAAGCCTTCCATACAAGCTAATACTGGTTTTAAATTCAGATAACAGGTTCTCCTTTCTCCTTTGCTCATCCTTTTCCTGGGAATTCACACCTGACACCAGAAGGTAGAGCAGCTGTCTTGCAACAACGAGGATGAAAGTCATTCACTAAGGATGGAATAAAAGGAAGCTAGGAGAGGCCTGGCTCCTGAGGATCCCTTGAAGCATTTGCTCAGTAATGCTCTACTTGTTATGTGTGATAAACAAAGCCCTATTTGGTAATGCAATTGTAGTCAGGTTACTGTTACATGCAGGAGGACTAAAGCCTAACCGATACATTGAAACAATATTCATAAGCCTGAAATTTAGAGTAGAAAAATTAGAGATGGAATCTTAGCTCTATCACTAACTAGATATATGGCATAGGGCAATAGTCATACCTCAGCTAAATCTTAATCTAGTCATCTATAAAGTAAATGTAGCAAAACTTACTTTTCAGAGACTATTATGAAATTTAAGGGAAATACTCTATATAAAATGTCTGGATTCAAAAGGCTGAACTGAACTGAATCACTGCAATACTATTATTTCAAAGTCAATAGACATGAGTTCAGTAACTTTTTTTTTATCTATGATGACTGAAGGAAAAGGTCTAGATGCTCTCCAAGACGAGCAAAGACTCAGTCCTTCCCCAGAGTACTCGTGGCCCCTGCTTCACAGTAAGGTCAAGTGAAGGAGGGGATAGTCTCAGACTTCACCAAACTTTACCCATGACTTCACTTTCCCTTTTCACTTTCATGCACTGGAGAAGGAAATGGCAGCCCACTCCAGTGTTCTTGCCTGGAGAATCCCAGGGACGGGGGAGCCTGGCGGGCTGCCGTCTGTGGGGTCGCACAGAGCCGGACACGCCTGAAGCGACTCAGCAGCAGCAGCATATCTCACAGTCAAAGCTTTCGTTTCTCCTGTTCCCTTTTAAGGCTGGAAAACTGTAGCTAACCTAGGGCAGTTTCACTAAAATACCAACTGAAAAAAGATTCATCAGTGTCCACCACCTATGGTTTAAAAAAAATGCTTTACCAGAAACATACTATTTTCAATCAATGCTGTTGATCGCACAGTTTTCAATAAGGGAAAATGCCTTTGACGAAAATAGAATAAAAGCAGCAAAACTTATAAATTGAAGTTTGTTAAAAAATCAAAACTGAAAATTGATGCACATGGAAAATTTCCAAGTTGATTTAGGTCAGACATTTAAATACAGCACTAGCTTTTTGTGAGCTCAATAACGAGTACACTGACTTACTTCCGCAATGCCATGAAATTACACATGTATAAAGTAATTTATAAATATTATGAATGTCCATCTAAATATGGAAATAAAGAAGCAGAGGCAGAAGTTTACTGGCTTGTCTAAAATAACATAGTCACTCGATTCATTTCACTTTCTAGCTTTTCTTTTTCAACTTTTTTTTCTTCTGCTTTTAAATTTTTTGTTGGAATATAGTTAATTCACAATGCTGTGTTAGCTTTTGAAATTAATGTTTAACTACACAGATCGGGACTGGCCTTCAGTGAGTGACTCTGGTCCAGTTTTCCTTCTAGACTAATAACTGGACTAACTAATAACTAACTCCTTCCTCTAGACCAACTAACATATAATAACCAGAGACTCCATAAAAAGATGCCCATCTGAATATCAGCTTACAGAAAGGTTAGAAACAGTAGCATTAGAATTTTTGCCTAGGTTCTCCTTATTCTTCTATGACCAAATTATTATTTTAAAGAAGAGAATCAAAATGTCTCTGTGTTGCAGTGCTTACAAAGAGTTACTTGAAACTTTCAATAGATATTTCAAAAAACACTGACGATGTCAAAAATCCATACAGTTCTGAAGATGGACAATGAAAAAGATGTGACTATCTTACAGGGAACTTCCTGTAAGATACAAAAAATCATACAATTGATGGAGCTGGAATAAGAACAGCAAGAAGGTGTGAGCACACACAGCACGAAACTCGGCAGTCCTGATTCCCGAAAGTAAGCTAAAAGGAAAAATTAAGGGAAAACATTATCTCTACTGTCTATCATGTTTTTCACGGAAATAGGGAAAGTGCAGCGAATCCTATACTTGGAGATTCTGAATTTTAAAGGAGTCAATATTTCTATGCTTCTTTATCCTCATCTCTTAGTATTTATGCAGAGATAGCAACCTTGAGAGGAGAAGGCAATGGCACCCCACTTCAGTACTCTTGCCTGGAAAAATCCCATAGACGGAGGAGCCTGGTGGGCTGCAGTCCATGGGGTCGCTGAGAGTTGGACACGACTCAGTGACTTCACTTTCACTTTTCACTTTCATGCATTGGAGAAGGAAATGGCAAGCCGCTCCAGTGTTCTTGCCTGGAGAATCCCAGGGACAGGGGAGCCTGGTGGGCTGCCATCTATGGGGTCACACACAGTCGGACACGACTGAAGTGGCTTAGTAGCAGCAGCAGCAGCCTTCTGAAGACAAGAATATAGGAAGCAGTGCTCGTGGGGGACAGGGGACTCCTCAAAGGTCCCCGAGACGGGAGTAGGAGAATGCAAGGGGGTCCCTGGTGACACTTGCCTTTAACCCCTGCAACCTATGTTGTGAATACAACCTCTTGTTTTAAAAATAACAAATTCACATAATTGTGTCCTAGTTCTGAGATAAGTAAAATAGAAAATGAAAGAGGAGGCCCTACTTGTGACCAGTGGAAAAAACATTACAGCAAGAGCTAAAGAGAAGATCAGTCTGAATACTGAGGGATGATCATGTTCTGAAAATGATTTCTTACAGGAGCCAGAAGAGATTTTTACAAGACTCTTCAGGCATCTCTAATAAAGCCTAGGAAGAGACAACAGTGAAAAGCCTTGATACTGAGGGGAAAGGCGGAAGAGTTAAAAAAAGAGTGCCAAAATTAAAATTATAAAAATATAATTCATTTTTTAATTTAAATTTTTATTTTTACTTAATTTTACTTTACAGTACTGTATTGGTTTTGGCATACATTGACATGAATCCATCATGGGTGTACATGAACTCCAAAATAAAATAAAATAAAAATATAATTCAAATTCATAATGAAGGCAGTTACACACTCAAAAAAAGGCACTTACAAGGGAGCAAACTTGAAAATTTCTTCAATAATTTAGAGGAAGAAAACCCCTGGCAAATTGAGATCCATTAATATCGAATTCCTATTGAAACAACCAGACGTAAAGAAACAAAAGTCTGTAGTAGTACCACACACACAAAAGAGAAACTTGAAGGATTTTAAAGCTATAAAGAAAATGTGACCCAAATGAAGGAAAATGCCTCCAAAGCCAAGAGGCCCAAAATTAGATTTTAAATGTAACGGTAGACATATGCGTGTGAAAGAAACACCCTGGGCAGAGAGAGGCAGGCATCAGGAACACACGAGAAGACAAGCAATCAGTGGAAAGCCTCCTGAATCCAGACCGGTAGCCACAGCCTCACACAGCGGAGGCGTCTCTCCAAGGAAAGCGGAGAAGGCACCTGACAGCTTCCTAAGGCTCAGCGAGACGCCAGAGGAGGCATCCGCCTCCTTGCTGCAAACCACAAACATACCCCTAAAAGGCTCCGTATTGAAAATAAAACAGAACAAAGGGAGGCGGTCCGGCTTTGACCATCTCATAACAACGATAATGTAGGGACCAACACAGCAACATTTAGACATCTCAAAAGGGGAGCTAAAAACCTGTGAGCACAGTACCCTGCTGCTGCTGCTAAGTCACTTCAGTCGTGTCTGACTCTGTGTGACCCCATAGACGGCAGCCCACCAGGCTCCCCCATCCCTGGGATTCTCCAGGCAAGAACACTGGAGTGGGGTGCCATTTCCTTCTCCAGTGCATGAAAGAGAAAAGTGAAAGTGAAGTCGCTCAGTCTGTCCGACTATTAGCGACCCCATGGACTGCAGCCCACCAGGCTCCTCCGTCCATTGGATTTTCCAGGCAAGAGTACTGGGGTGGGGTGCCATTGCCTTCCCCGGCACAGTACCCTACCACCACACAAAATGTACTTACACTCCTCAGGGGGAAAATAGTGGCAAACGTTACACTCAGCCAAGGGTTGCATGTAATCAGGGGCTCTCCTAATGAAATAGGTCATCTGTCTCCAAACTTAGAACTTTACTCAGGCCAGCCAAGAAAGGAATAGCATTTAACAGCTTAAGAATGGAACACAGTACCCTACCGCCACACAAAATGTACTTACACTCCTCAGGGGGAAAATAGTGGCAAACGTTACACTCAGCCAAGGGTTGCATGTAATCAGGGGCTCTCCTAATGAAATAGGTCATCTGTCTCCAAACTTAGAACTTTACTCAGGCCAGCCAAGAAAGGAATAGCATTTAACAGCTTAAGAATGGAAAATCCTAGAATTAAATGACTGACAGTGACTGGGAAGGACACAGTTTAGTAAGTCAACGTTATTTTATAAATAGGATCTAAAAATTAAGTACATACACCATCCTTTGAGAAAAACAGACATTTTAAGTAATGATTTAACCATAACGTTATTGGACACTAAAGACCACTTTAACGGGCTAAGATGGTGAGCATCAGCCTAAACAAACCGGTCTCGGCTTCCCTGCACACAGATTTCCTCTCCTGATTTTGACCACTGAGGAAAACTTGTTTAAAGAACACATTTCTCTTGCCGATGCCTGATTTCTGACACTCAGAAGAGATGAACTACAGAAAGATCTGGTCTTTAGCCTGTCTGCTAAAAGGGTTCTTTCCTCTGCACAGAGCTGCCGTCCTGGCATGCCAGGGAAGGAAGTCAGGGGAATGAAGGGATGGGTTGTCGACAGACCACGACGGCTGTTTCATCCGAGCAGGCCGAGGGGCTCCCTAATTGCCTGCTTCCACACAGTCAGTCAGACACGTGGTCCACCTGTGTGGTCGGCTGGTGGCAATTAATCCCAGTAGCAAGATCTTTCTTTCAGTCTTTGCGTTTGCTCTTATTTTCTTTTTTTCTTTCTTTTTTTCTTTGTTAATCATTGCAAATTAGGAGACCCTGTTTGGAGCTGCAACCCCCGTGCCATGTAAAAACAGTCCCTATCAAATAACTGGAAGCTGGAGAATGGTATAAGCATATTTGTGCTGTAAGCCTAGCAGCAGAGTGTGACAGATTACTGAAGGAGCACACAGGTGAAGAGACCAGTTGATAAGCTAGCAGGGTCACGACAGCAGCGGCCTGAGGCTGGCGTCACAGCGGCGGGGGGAGCACGGCGAGCGGCCCTGAAGCGCAGCCCGGGCGTCCCATCTGGATAACCTGAGGAGGGGCACGTGTCAGGCACGGAGACAGAAATTCAGCAGGTAGGTGTCTGGGAAAAGATAAATTCAGATCTGAACTAGCAGGAAATGAAGGATTAGGGGAGACTCGGTACAAAAAGTGTCTTCACGTTACTGGCCTTTCTTTATCACGGCTACTACCTCTGTTTAACACGAACAGACGCTGCTCATGGGGGCTATGTGACTCAATCAAAATTAGACAGGTAGCCAGAGGAAAAACTCAGGCCTTACGGTTTGAAGCTGAATGTTTCTCTCACTGCGCCATTAGGGAGCGAAGCAGAAATTGTATATTTATCCTTGATACAGATCAGTTAGGTCGCTCAGTCATGTCTGACTCTTTGCAGCCCCATGGACTGTAGCCCACTAGGCTCCTCCGTCCATGGGATTCTCCAGGCAAGAATACTGGAGTGGGTTGCCATTTCCTTCTCCAGGAGCTCTTCCTGACCCAGGGATTGAACCGAGGTCTCCGTATTAGGGGCAAACGCTAATGTTTATATTTAGCTCAGAGGATTAAAGGATTGACAAGAAACTCAGGAAATGAATCAGAAGACTGAGGACCTAACCTGACATCTCAGCTCCTGAAGAATGAAGAGGATTAGTGGTGAAAACTTACATCTGGATGGTTCTGCTTAGACTGTCACCCGACACTATAATTACCAGGGTTCAAGGAGACAGACATCGTGGAGGTCAGCAACAAGGCCAGAAGTAAAGGCCTTGCTGGGCAGGGCTTGCTTTAATTCATTTTGATGCAAACACGAACACTCCACTTGCCATGGACACTTGCCATGTTGGTGTAATTTTAAATTGTCAAGCATTTTCGGAATACGTTCACGGTGTGATTAGATCTGCTATTTTGCCTTGGGAGGTATACTTTTATAGGTTACATCGCTCTTTTGAAATGCCATGCTGCATTTCTCAGCAGTCCTCGTTGGCTAATAATTCAATTATAAACACAGTTCATTATTTTCATGTTGGACGAGAAAGCCTTTTGTGCTGGCTTGCGCCATCTCCCCAGAGCAAGTGGCGCAGTTCGTAAAAGGCCAGACCACAGGCTGGAGCACTCGGAGGAAGACGCATCACGCGACGTTTAAGCATATTCCATAGAACGCTGCCTTACAGCAGCCGATCTGCAGTACGAGCCAGTCACACTTCTGGCGTGAAGGCTGGTGGGGGGCACGGGGAGGGGCTCCGCATCCCTGTTTCTCTGCGTCTTCACCTGCTTTACAACTCGCTCTTCCTGCGTTTCCTCGCCTCGCTTTTCCCCTGTGCCCCACTGACCAGAGGCTGCTCTAATTCTGAGTCCCTCCCGCCTTTTCACGCATCTTGGGACTGCTCTTCTCCAGCCTCTGCTGAAACCACTTATTTCTGTGTCTTTCCTTTTGTCTGGTATGGTCTTTATAAAGGGGGTTATAAGAAGTCAGGTGGGAATATATGGGAGGAATTATCTGTTGATGGACAGCATCAGAAATGGGCAGATGAGAACCACTCATTGTATTGGCCTGAGCACACTTGCCACTATTAATTAAGAAATTTCTTCTGACCCGTCAGTTAAATGGTCTCCCTCTGCATTTTAAATCTCTGATCATTTTTCTATGGTGTGATACTGTACAGACATGCATGGAAAATGAAATCGCTTGTGTTAATAGTCACTTGCCACTGAATTTCAGGCCCTAGCCAAAGATATCCTCTACCAAGTGTCACAGTTCTAAGGTCCAGCAAATCCTCAGTTCAGCTCAGTCACATCCGACTCTCTGCAACCCCATGGACTGCAGCACACCAGGCCTCGCTGTCCATCACCAACTCCCGGGGCTTGCTCAAAACTCATGTCCATCGAGTCGGTGATGTCATCCAACTATCTCATCCTCTGTCATCCCCTTCCTATCAGAGTCTTAATTTTACTATCAGAGTCTGAAGCCTCAGTATCTTTGCATAACCCTAAATATGTTTAGTCCATTTAAAAAATTTTTCACATGTACCTGAACTTTGGAGTACACAAAATGAATAATAAAGTTTCTCCAGAAATACAAAACCATTTCTGGTTTGACTTTGGTGATTATATCACAATTTTTTTGTTTTTGTCTGGAATTATAACTTCTTGAAAACTACATAGGTGGTCACATAAATAACTTAAATACTTTTAAAAAGAAAAGTTTTTTTTTTTTTAATACGTGGTATAATGTTATCATTATAATTAACAGAAAACTTGCCTAACAGTCAAATTGCTAACTTAAAAAGACAAAAAATTTTAATGTCAATGGGTTATTTCTGTTTACTAGAGACATCATTTAAAAAGAAAGATTAAATTCTTTTCTTAAAAAAACAGTAAATAGGACTTTCCTTGTCACGCAGTAGATAAGAATGCACCTGCCAATGCAGGGAGCACAGGTAAGGGCCCTGGTCTGGGAAGATATCACACGCCAGGCAGCGAACGAGCTCGGGCACCACAACTACTAAGGCGCCTCGCCGCAACGCGTGAGCCCACTCGCTGCAAGTACGAGAGCCTCAAAGTCCTCCAAGCCAGGCTTCAACCATACGTGCACCGAAACAAGAACTTCCAGATGTCCAAGCTGGTTTTAGAAAAGGCAGAGCAACCAGAGATCAAACTGTCAACATCTGCTGGATCATCGAAAAAGCAAGAGAGTTCCAGAAAAAAACATTTACTTCTGCTTTATTGACTATGCCAAAGCCTTTGACTGTGTGGATCACAGCAAACTGTGGAAAATTCTGACAGAGATGGGAATACCAGACCACCTGACCTGCCTCCTGAGAAATCTGTATGCAGGTCAAGAAGCAACAGTTAGAACTGGACATGGAACAACAGACTGGTTCCAAATTGGGAAAGAGTACGTCAAGGCTGTATATTGTCACCCTGCTTATTTAACTAATATGCAAGGTACATCATGGGAAACGCTAGGCTGGATGAAGCACAAGCTGGAATCAAGATTGCCGGGAGAAATATCAATAACCTCAGATATACAGATGATACCACCATTATGGCAGAAAGCAAAGAGGAACTGAAGAGTCTCTTGACGAAAGTGAAAGAGAAGAGTGAAAAAAGCTGACTTAAAACTCAACATTCAAAAAACTAAGATCATGGTATCTGGTCCCATCACTTCATGGCAAATAGATGGGAAAAAGTGGAAACAGTGACAGACTATTTTTTTGGGCTCCAAAATCACTGCAGATGGTGACTGCAGCCATGAAATTAAAAGACACTTGCTCCTTGGAACCTAGACAGAATATTTAAAAGCTGAGGCATAACTCTGCTGTCAAAGGTCCATCTAGTCAAAGCTACGGTTTTTTCAGCAGTCATGTATGGATGTGAGAGTTGGACCATAAAGAAAGCTGAGCACCAAAGAACTGATGCTTTTGAACTGTGGTGTTGGAAAAGACTCTTGAGAGTCCCTTGGACTGCAAGGAGATCCAACCAGTCCATCCTAAAGGAAATCAGTCCAATCCATCCTAACGGCAGGACTGAGGCTGAAGCTGAGACTCCAATATTTTGTTGACCTGATGCAAAGAACTGACTCATTGGGAAAGACCCTGATGCTGGGAAAGATTGAAGGTGGGAGGAGAAGGGGATGACAGAGGATGAGATGGTTGGATGGCATCACCGACTGAATGGACATGAGTTTGAGTGAACTCCAGGAGCTGGTGATGGACAGGGAAGCTGGCGTGCTGCAGTTGATGGGGTCACAAAGAGTCAGGCACGACTGAGGACTGAAGTGACTGAAGCCTGTGGCCCAGAGCCCAGGGGCCACAATAAGAGAAGCATAGAGTGAGAGTCGCCAGCACAGCCGGAGCGTGGCCCCCCTTCTGCAACCAGAGCAAAGTCCCCCAGTGCAGCGATGACCCAGTGCAACCAGAAATCAGATTAACAAATACATCAATTTTTAAAAAACAGTGAGTATAAAAAACAGAAAACTCTTTGGCAGTGCTCTTTTAAAAGACTACCTTTTCCATTCCATCACAGTCACTGCGTCTTACTGTTTTTTCAACGTGCTCTTCCAGTCATTCAGTGCTGTCTGACTGCTGCCTTGCCCTCCCACACTTGATTTCCACAATGTCCTCCCAGAAAAAGAAAAGTCAGGATTCAGTGTCACGATGCCTCAAAACAGTCTCCTAAGTAAGGCAGCCGGAATGAAAGCAGGATGATACACCGAAAAGAGTACTGTGCTGGACCCTGACACCTGGTTCCCATCACCATGCAGTCTGTGAACTTGGCCTAGGTTTCCTCATCTGTAAAGTAAGAATGCTGCTGCTGCTAAGTCGCTTCAGTCGTGTCCGACTCTGTGCGACCCCATAGATGGGAGCCCACCGGGCTCCCCCGTCCCTGGGATTCTCCAGGCAAGAACACTGGAGAGGGTTGCCATGTCCTTCTCCAAAAGTAAGAATAATCGTGTATAATCCCCAAACCCCTAAACTTACAAAATACTAAGTTATTTTAAAAATCNGTCGCTTCAGTCGTGTCCGACTCTGTGCGACCCCATAGATGGGAGCCCACTGGGCTCCCCCGTCCCTGGGATTCTCCAGGCAAGAACACTGGAGAGGGTTGCCATGTCCTTCTCCAAAAGTAAGAATAATCGTGTATAATCCCCAAACCCCTAAACTTACAAAATACTAAGTTATTTTAAAAATCTTAGAGAGAAATCCCTGAGGGCTTCCCTGACAGCTCAGTTGGTAAAGACTCCAACTGAAACACAGGAGACCCCAGTTCAATCCTCGGGTCAGGAAGATCCGCTGGAGAAGGGATAGGCTGCCTACTGCAGCATTCTTGGGNTCTTCTCAAAGACGGTAAGACTCAAACTGGGATAATCATGACTACCCAGGTGGCGCAGTGGTAAAAAATCCGCCTGCCAAGGCAGGAGATGTGGGAGACCCAAGAAGCATGGGTTTGATTCCCTGGGTGGGGAAGATCCCTTGGAGAAGGGAATGGCAACCCACTCCAGTTTTCTTGCCTGGAGAATCCCACAGACAGAGGAGCCTGGCGGGCTACCACCCATGGGGCCACAAAGAGCCAGCCACAACTGAGTGACGGGCCACCATGCCCTGTGTCCCTGCACTGCACACAGACAGTGCCCAGTGACGGCCTCTCCGAGCAATGCAACATTCTCCCCAAGGCCCTATCACGCCCATTTTATGGGTAAGAAAACTGAGACTCAGGGAAGCCAAATAGTGACTATGGAAGAGCTGGACTTGGAAGTCAGGTCTGTCCCCTTAGATTCAGATCTTTTAACTGCTCCAGGAAGCTCCAAACTGGGCAGTAATGGTGGGGGGAGGGGGGACATCCAGCTTCTGTGTGTCTGCATTGAGATGGGAGGGCTCTTGGTGTCATGTGGTTCCTCCGTCTGTCCATCTGCTCTCAGTCCCCTGAGGAGTGCCACAGGAGAAGCCCAAGGCCTCCTGGGGGGGTCCATGGCACAAGGAAGGCACTGGACGCCAACCTTCTCACCCTGAGCCGTGCAGACTTACTCTCCAGAGCTCCCCACTGAACCCACGGCCGCTGCCTGAATGGAAAGCAGCTACTGGGCAACAACTTGGAGATCTGCGGATGCTGGGCTGTGCTAATCCCCAGCACCCCTGAGGGAGACAGCGGGGTACTTCTCCATCAGACAGACTCAGGAGGCAATCCATGGCACAAGGAAGGCACTGGACGCCAACCTTCTCACCCTGAGCTGTGCAGACTTACTCTCCAGAGCTCCCCACTGAACCCACGGCCGCTGCCTGGATGGAAAGCAGCTACTGGGCAACAACTTGGAGATCTGCGGATGCTGGGCTGTGCTAATCTCCAGCACCCCTGAGGGAGACAGCGGGGTACTTCTCCATCAGACAGACTCAGGAGGCATAGTGCCAGGCCCACAGAAATGTTTTAATTTCTTTTACAACCAGAAGAAATAAATGCTTTTAGATTGAGGACAGTGTTTCAATGTATATTAATATATTCATCTTATACCAATGCAGTCATAAAATATAATGCTGGATATTTTTATGATGGAAGGAGCCCGAGCAGGCAGGGGCATCCAGTGTCCACGAGTCCTAACGTGGCGCTCGTGAGCANAATAAATGCTTTTAGATTGAGGACAGTGTTTCAATGTATATTAATATATTCATCTTATACCAATGCAGTCATAAAATATAATGCTGGATATTTTTATGATGGAAGGAGCCCGAGCAGGCAGGGGCATCCAGTGTCCACGAGTCCTAACGTGGCGCTCGTGAGCACGTGGCTGGGAGGAGGCACGCCTGGGGTCCCACCTCCAGCCAGAGCCCTGGAGAGCATCACGTTCCCCCTTAGCAGCTCAGCTTCCGTCACCACCCAGTTCAGCAAAGACTGAACTCCCTCCCACAGGCCCTGGGAGATGAGAGTGGGGCCCGAGGGGGCTGTGTGGGTAGTGGGTGATGGCGTGGACGGCTCCCTTCCTGGACCATTGCCACAGCGAGAGAAGCAGGCGTCGGACCCAAGGAGGAGATTTCACTTTGGTAATTCGTGGATGGGACATGGGCCTGCCTCAGACTATAATCTTTCTCCTAAGAACCGGTGGAAGAGATATTAAAATAATATGGTAGACAGTATTTTAAAAAACACCTCTTTTGATGAGGTGGGACCCAGCCTTTGGCCATCCTGCTGGCCTTGTTCTTGCCTTGGACGAGCACTTTTCACGCTTGGGGGACTGACAGCCTGGACGAAGCATCCCCAGAGGCCTGGTGTGGCGTGGGCGGCGCGGGCGGCTAGTGGGAGGGGCCTGGTGCGGGGTGGGGGCTAGCGGGAGGCCGGGGACAGGGAACACGGCCTCCCTCCTGGAACCAACCCCCCCACCAGCCCCTCCCTCTCCAGGCCGTGTTGCTGTGTTAATGCAGCTTTTTTACACAATTACCGCAAGTTTTTCAGAGCTGGGCACCCATGGATGGAGGAGCCTGGTGGGCTGCAGTCCATGGGGTCGTGAAGAGTCGGGCACGACTGAGTGACCTCACTTTCACTTTTCACTTTCATGCATTGGAGAAGGAAATGGCAATCCACTCCAATACTCTTGCCTGGAGAATCTCAGGGACGGGGGAGCCCGGTGGACTGCTGTCTATGGGGTTGCACAGAGTCGGATACGACTGAAGTGACTTAGCAGCAGCAAGCTACTTTCACTTTCAAAGACAAATCACTGAAAAATTAAATTAAATATTGATAATATAGTGAAAATGAAAATTGGTAAAAGAAATAATTTCTTCACTTTCAAAATTAGATTCTTAATCAGCCACTGCACTTATCTAAACATGTTTAGTTAGAAATTATTAGAATATTTTGAAAATAAACTTGACAATGTTATGCAATATTTACTTTTATATTGAAATATAATTTATTTTTATATCAAGTTAGAATCTTCCAAGACTCTAAAATAGGCTATTTCAAGGAAATTAGACACACTCTAAGCTATTCTCCAGAAATCTTTACTTGATCTAGAATCCCCAAAAACATCCAAATGAAACTGGGAAAATAGTTTTTGTCCATAAGAAATGGACAAAATTTGTATAAATTGGTTGATGCAGAGTTGGCTTGCCAGAGGCTTAAAAACTGTAATTAATTTTAAGAAAAATTTATGAATTTGCAACTTGCGATAACGTGACATATTATTGATTGTCAGTAGTGGGAAAATAATTCAAATTATCTTATCAGCCTCAAATACTGAAAGAGATATCCTCTGATCAATTTCCTCAGAAATACTCCTTTAAAATTCTTCTTTCCTCAGTTGAACTCATGCCCTCTTTCATAGTAACTTAAGCCTCTTTTTTCCCTTTTCAAGTTACCATATGTAAAGGAGGAAACTAAGACTTAACAGTCATTTCTGTTACGCTTTACAGATGAGGCATAAGGAAACAAACAGAATCATAGCACATCCCTCCATGGGTAATAATCTGTGCTTCATTGTTGTTAAATAACTTGAAAAGTAGAAGATGCTTAAAATTGTGGGAATGAAGTTATCAATAACAAGTTTCCTTCAGTAAGGACAAAAAGCAATACAAGTATGCTCATCTAGCCAAAAAAAGGTGAGAACAATTTATTGATGAAATGAACTAATACAAAATATAGAAACTGCCCTTGTCTTTGGAACTGAGATTATAAATTTTTTTCATAGTCAACTAAGGTGTCATTAACATTTAAGTACAAAGGTTATTTAACATTTAAACACAAAGGTTTCTCCATGAGTTACTCTGGATTTATAGGATCCCACTTACCAGGATTTCTTTTGAAGCTGTGTTTTATGAGAGATGAGATGTTGAAGCACCTTGTTTAACTGGGGACTGTTCTTCTGAACACAAGTCCAGGCAGAAACACAGTGCCAGAGCAGGTGGCTAATTTCATATCCTTTCTGATTAAGTTGCAAATGTCCCTGGAAGTGAAATATTAAAATATATCTGAGAAAGAGTTCTTTGACTTGAATAGACATGGAAATAAACTTTAAATGTTTTTTTTCTACATCATGTTACATCAAGTGGAACAATTTGCTCGAACACATTTTTAAAAGAATATATAGTTGATCTGAGCTTTATATGTTTATTTTCACATAGATCCCTTGGGTACAATGTTGTTCAGTCGCTCAGTCGTATCCGACTGTGTGACCCTGTGAACTGCAGCATGCCAGGCCTCCCTGTCCATCATCATTTCCCGGAGCTTGCTGAAACTCATGTCCATCGAGTCAGTGATGCCATCCAACCATCTCATCCTCTGTCATCCCCTTCTCCCACCTTCACTCTTTCCCAGCATCAGCGTCTTTTTCAATGAGTCAGCTCTTTGCATCAGGTGGCCAAGGTATTGGAGTTTCAGCTTCATCATCAGTCCTTCCAATGAACATCCAGGACTGATCTCACTACTGACCGGTTGGATCTCCTTGCAGTCCAAGGGACTCTCAAGAGTCTTCTTCAACACCACAGTTCAAAAGTATCAATTCTTTGTTGCTCAGCTTTCTTCACAGTCCAACTCTCATATCTATCCATGACCACTGGAAAAACCATAGCTTTGAGTAGACAGACCTCTGTCAGCA